>CAKAOH010024470.1:0-16080 GCA_916701665.1 Sebastiscus tertius | reverse complement strand
ACTTTTTGTACCAAAACAGTTACATTTTTAAAATCATTATGTATACAATGACACATAATTTATTTTTTAGCCTTCCCTGTAAACAACTGTCTAAGCCAATAAGGAAATACATACAAATGTTAATTAATGTTTTTTAATTTGTCAGTGTGAATTAAATTTCCATTCAATTAAATTGTTTTTGTGGTCTTGAATCTATTATCTTCATGTCAGAAAGACATAAAGACAATAACATTTTTAAGAGGTATAGAATTTGTTGAATTACTGTACCATAATAAACCCCAAAAAGGTTGGAAGCAACTGCCACCTAGTACAGGATCTAATCAATAATAAGTACATTAATAGGCCTCATCCAGTTTTTATCATTTCATATAAAAAAATCTTCAGCACCACATCTGTAACAGGAATAAATACATAAAATATAATAAAGATCCTTGACTGGTATATAGTCATAAAGGCAAATGCTGTCCTGTTGGTGTAGATTTTCAAAAGAAGTCTTCATAAATCCCAATGCTTGGACACATTTTTGGATGCATGAATAGGGTGTCTCGTAAAAAATGTTGCCATATAATCATGATGATTTTGGATGTGATGCGTTGTGTTGTTTTATAAGTGTTAACTGTTGTGCTGGCAACTAGAGCTGGAGGAATCCCTAGTCAGATTAAATCCAATCACTCAAACATCCAGTAACATATTTAACGTAAACCTCACTTGACCTCACTTGACTCAGCAATTGGCTTTCTGCGCAGCATTAGTCCCGCAGGCTGAAATCACATGTGAGTTTGTAATTCCACTCTCAATCTCACCAATGAAATCTTGCTAAACCAAATAGATGTTTTCTAGAGTAATCTCTTCTTTCTTGTTTAGTGTAAAATATAATATCTTGCTTTGTTTTTATATTTTTTTGCATTATCAAACTCTCCATATACATGTGGATATGCCTGTAATTTATTTGTTTATTATTTACATGATTGATTAAATTGGATAAAATCACATATTGGGCTTTTTAAAGAAGCAGCATTGAAGTAAACATGTTACAAGTAAGTAACAAATGCATTTTATTTATTCCTCCTTTTCTTGATAGGCTATATAACCCATATAATTACATATCTTCACTGCAACTGAATTATTTACCACATACATTTTGTAGGGTGAATCATTTTGCCATAGAACTGAGACATTGTCATCTGAACACTGTATGTACAAGCTATATGTACAGCTGTATACATTGCATGGTTCCAAAAAAGAAAGCAGGTTCAATCTTGTAGATGTTGAACTCAGTGGAGCCCACATGGTGGTGCTATACGACAGCTTTGTTTTACTGTTAACATCCCTAAAAAATAGATGGAGAGGTAGCTGCCCTCCTCGTGGTTATGACCTCAATGATATTTGGGAAAATGGATAGCATGTCACACACGTTTTAAGGATCTACGATTAATTGCACAATAGTCAGATGTTGACTAAAGCAGAGGTTCTAAATTATTTTTCAGCCAAGTACCCCAAAATAGATTGACATAGCCTATTTTATGTCATAGAGTTATAGATTTGTTTGATTACAATGTAATCTATGAACTATTATAGATTTAAAAATGTAAATATTATTCGTTGAACTATGAAATCTCATGGGAATTTAAATGAATGAATGTGAAAACTTCTGTTCCGTTGTTGAATTTTCGATTACTTTGCTTATATTCTACTCAAAATGCAGCAAATTCATACTAATTAAATGATTCCAGATTTACATATTTGTGGATTTGAAGTTATACGCGAATGAACAGAACCCCGAACAATATTTATCACGATATATTTTGATTTCATTAAGTACAAATTTCTGACAATGCAACAACCAGGAAACTGTTCAAGAGCTGTTCTGGATAGAAGCTGTGAACACAAATCATTGTCATGTATAACCTGTAACTATTTCTCCCACACTGTGGATGAGGGGAGCATCGTAATGTGTGGGAGATACAGGTGTATTGTACAGCGCAGATACGCAAGTCTTGATCTATAATTGATCAAAGCTTTGAGCTGTGACGTCTTTTGAAAAACTGAGGCAGACGTGAACCCCCACTCCTCCTCCCCACACACACACACACACACACACACACACACACACACACACACACACACACACACACACACACACACACAAACACACACAAACAGAATTATTCTACTCCATAGTCGAAGTCTAAAATGTTAGTAGAGAGATTTGAAATTTGGACTATTCTGCTGATGTACCACATTAAACATAAATTTGTCTAGGCCAGGGGTTGTTTAAATTTTTCGTGCCAGGGACCCCTAACAGGGGAGAACATTTTCCAAGTACCCCCTCTTAATCGTAACACCGATTAAGCATAATGCTTACTACCATTTGTAGTCATAGATGTCATTTGTATTCTAAAACGTTTCAACCTAAATACTTCAGACCTGTTTCATAGTGCTAAACAGAAACAATTTTAATTTGAATCATGTTAAGATAAGATAATCCTTTATTAGTCCCACAGCGAGGAAATCTGCAATGTTATTGAATGTTAATACTATTTATATACCTTTAAACAGAGGGTGATTTTATTCAAATTCATTTGGACTCAACTTGACAGCATTTATAGTCGACATTTCAAGTAATTGATCTTAAAAGCTTTCAGAAAATGAACAGTGGCAAGACTGGACTGGCATATTTATATGATAAATCCAGATATTTAAACTTACAACGTCCAACGCTGACTTTCAGTAAGTGTTTCAACTTTAAAATAATTAACTTATTGTTGTGTGTCACAATCATATCAGAGTTTCTATTGGCCCAAATCTAACATGGGTGGGAGTAGTGGACACAATATGCTGGTTTTATTGCCGCAAATGGTCCTCATCTGTAGATATGCACACTTTAAACAAATTAATCATTTATACCAAATTATTTAGCAGACCGCCTGACAGAGTGCCCGGACCCTACTTTGAGAATCGCTGCTCTAGACAAACTGGAAACATGTTACCCAAAACTATAAAGTAGTATAAATATCAACATTTATATTATAGTGCTTTTGCTCACCTTTCACATGTGTTTTTCCTGTTTTATGTGGATCTATAGTCAAAGGTATTTGTTTGCCCTTTGGAGATTTCCCGCTGACATAAAACTGTCATCATGGCCCTCAAGGGCTCTGGAGAACAGGTTTCCACACGAAACACAGTAAAAGAAGCAGTTGCAACAGAGCTGGGAATTTATTTTTTTTTTGTTTAAAAGTGCCTTTACAGTACCCCATGAGGTATACAATTTCGATGAGATGAGGAGCGATGGTTGTCATTACTGATTGAAAGGATTTGCGGTTATGGAGTTACACACACTGTATGGATAAGAATCTCATGGCACAGTCTAATGAGAACAAAAACAAACAAGACAATGAATCCAGAAATAATGTTTCACATGTTAAAATCCTGTCAGTTAAAAAGGGAGGATTTCAGTCACAGTTGTGGTCCTATTTTGCATTTTCTCACGTTCCAACAATCACAAACGGTGTACGGCACCAAAACTATCCCTTAGCCCCTCAAAAGCCTCAAGCACGAACGTCGAAACAACCAAACAACACGTCCCTGGTGAAGTTCTCGACTTTCTAAAATAAAACTTTCTACATATTGCTTATATATTTTTTTGGATGCATTTGTGCAAAAAAAATCTCAGTGACGATTAACATGAACAAAAAGTATACCCACACATACCTGGGACATCACTAACTCGTTTCGTGTAAGGAGTGATATTGCACTACTTTTTTTTTTTAACAGTTTGAACAGTTTTATACATGGTATCCTGTCAGTACACCCACGAAACAGGCACCCACTGTGGGGTGGAGGTGGCACGCTCCAAGGCCTCCTCCACGCCTTTCACGCTCTCGTCCACGTCGTTGTTGACGAGAACCACGTCGAAGAAGTGTCTATATGTGGTCAAAATGGCATCCGACTCTTTCTGGATCATCTGCAGGTTTTCCGTCTATAGGAGGCAAGGACACAGAGGGTTTAGAAAACTGAGCAGGCTGAGTGAGAGTGGTGTTTCAAAGTGTTCGAGTGTATTCAGATAGAGATTTGGCACCTGGGTGGCCGTGTTGGTCGGAGCGATGAACACCACGAGAGGTGCAAAGTCAGCAGTCCGCAAGACTTTCAAGGTCTGTATTAAAACGTAAAAGAAAAGAAGAATTTTGTTAAACTGATTAAAGGGACAGTGTGTAGGATTTGGCAACATCTAGTGGTGTGGTTGCAGATTGCAACCAACTAAGTACCCCTAGCGTGAGCAGCCGAGCTGACTCTGGGCATTATTATTAAAAAGTCATTAAAGAGTACAATTTCCCTCAATCACAACTACCCCTTTAAAGTCACGTCTCCAGAACAACCTGCGAATGCTAACCTGTGGTTCGACATCCAGCAGAGCGATTTTGCCTTGCTCGTGGATCTTCCGGATGGTCTCGATTTTGGTACCGAACATATTTCCCTGGAAGCTGCCGTACTCCAGCAGCTCGTTTCCAGAGATGCACTTGGTCATGGCGTCTTGGGAGATGAAATAATATTCCTGTCCGTTCTCCTCCTCCTTACGCTGGGGTCTGGTGGTGTCTGTGTAGAAGGTTGAAGACTTAGCCAAAGGACAACTCATCAAACTCGGCTGTTCTCTTGAAAGAAAAGTCTGCGGGTCTACTTACGTGATGTAGGGTAGGAAAACTTATCAGCGTATTTGGTCAATAGTGCATTTTTGATATGGCTCCTTCCCACGCCAGGTGCACCTAAAAAAAAATAATTTAATTTTTAATTAATGTCTGAATCTTTGATTGCACAGAATTAAAGTACCTTTACATTGTTTGAGATTGTATTAGAGTTCTGTACATTTGCAAATTTTGTAAATTTTTTTGCGAACACGTGATCAGAAATGTCTTATTATACCTTTAAAAGGGACAGTGTGTAGGATTTGGCAACATCATCCCTGAGCTATTATTCTCATTATGTATGAACACTTGACATGACACAATGAGCTAGTTTCGGTTGTCTGGAGACCTGCTAGCTAGCTACAAACTTGCGACAACAATGGCATGACAACGGAGGGCTTTCATCATTTTCTATCTAATACAAAATACACATATTAAATACATCACAGGATTTCTATTTTAAGAATGATTCATGTTCTCCATTTGAAAAAACAAGAAAAAAGACAGCAGTTTGGCTTGAAAACGAAATAATTCAGGAAGTAAGACAATAAGAATGCTATCCGTTACTAAAGTTAAAGGTGCAGTGTGTAGGATCTGGCGGCATCTAGCAGTTGAGGTTGCAGATTGCAACCAACTGAAACTCCCGTGTGCCAAGCATGTAGGAGAACTATGGTTGCCAATGTGAAAACGAGAAAGCGCAAATGGCCCTATCTAGAGCCAGTGTTTGGTTTGTCCATTCTGGGCTACTGTAGAAACAGAGTACCCGCTCTGTATGTCGATATCAACATTCTAAGGTAACGAAAACACAACCATTCTTATTCTAGGTGAAGAAAAAATACTTATATTATAAGACATTATATTATATTATATTCCATTTCTGCCAATAGATCCCCCTATTGTTCATACACTGTTCCTTTAAGAATTTGTTACCACTAATAAATAATGTATAACCGAGCTTACCAATAAGCACCAGTGTTTTCCTTGTAAAAGCAGGGAGCCGAACAACCTCCTCATAAGAAATCACATCCAGCTGGTCGAAAACTGCAACAGAATGGATTTTGTTTTAGACAAACCCACAACCACACTGAGAAATAACCTCCATGAAACATGATCCCTGCGTTAGACTCACTGGAGCTGTGTTTAGCCAGGTACTTGTCTTTGCACTTCTTCTTCTTCCCAAACGGGCTGCAGGACTGACCGCCCCCTCTGGCCTTGCTTTTACTTGCCACCCTCCTGCAGCGGGAAAAAAAAAGATTTAGGTTAAGATTGGAACATTTTTGCTCAGTTGTAAGCTGATGTTAACTTTTGGCGTTGTCATCACTGCCAGCATGACTTCATACTGCAGGGTTCTTTGTCAGACAGTGTGATGGAGCTGTTTACCATTCCTGGAGCTCCGGGGAGGGTATCAGTCCGGCGGAGTCAGCGATGCCGCTCTCCACTCTGCCCTGCCACCAGTTGGGATCCTGCTTGTTGATGATCTGAATGATGTCGGCAGTTTGAAACTTCAGACCCGCCTCTTTGCACGGGATGAGGTCATCCTTGGTGGGGTCATAGTCAAACTGGGCCCTCATGTACATCTATAGATTAAGAGTACATATTCTTTTTATACTGTTTTTGGGAGAAAATAAGGAGCTCATAAGGACTGTGCAGTATGTATTTGCTGTGACTGGACATTACTGGACTGGACGTTTGCTGGTTTGATGAATCTGAACTAACTAAAGTCACACAATAACATAAACAAACCGATCGAGGCTTTGGTCTGGTAGCTTTGGTGAGAGCATAGATAACAGCTTCAGTTCCCCGTCAGAAACATAGACTATATAGCTGTCTCACAGTAAGGTAAATCAGCGAAAATATTCTATATATAGCGTACACTTAAACTGATATTGATTTTTTTAGGTGAGCCTTCCTTTTCCGTGGCTAAAATACGTTTTGCTGCCGGCCCCCGTCCACAGCAGTACATTTCTTTGCCTTCGTGCGTGTCTCCTGTCTGCTTCTCCAAGCTGGTGGCATGCCAATCGTCATCTACTGTAGGTAATACACTGACTATGGATCTCATACAACCCCACTTCACAACACCCAAACTATCCCTTTAAATCAGTCTAATCTTGAACATTGGTCATTATTTACACTATGTTTTTTAAGTGAGCTCATGATAAGCTTGAAATTAAATATTCAATCTTCAATGTTTAAGCCATATAGAAGTGGCACATCTCGAGCATATTTTCCAAAATCTCAACCTCAGCTCTTTTGTATATTTACTCTATGTAACGGTGCATCAGACGCCGTTAACAGCTTGCTGACAGAGAAACACAATCCACCCACATTGTTGTAATGAGAGCTTAACGTTACAACCACTTCAAAGACCTGCAGTACCTGCACATACATTGGAATTCTCAAGAATAAATATTCACATTGGGACTTTCTGACACACAGATTTAGATTCTGCAAATGTTAGTTGGGAAATTCACCCTTTAACAGAATTTACACGTTTGTGACATGATCTTGGACAGCTCAGTTCATAGTGAAAATTGACTATTTTCTTCCAGGTCTGATCATCAATTCTCTTCCTTTAGCTGATCTGCAGAAAACATATCAGAGAGTAACTGAGGCTATGAACCGTTGCTGGGATTTGCAACCTTATTTTTGAGAGGGATCAGGTTTATGTAAAAACTGTCAAAGATCACATCGGGAAGACATGTAAATTCTCCTCAGGGTAAAATATAACTATTGTTAGTAGAGTTCATGAACATTTGTGGTTTCCCCAAGTTACTCCAGTGGTAGTTGTACACAGACAAAACGAAAAATACACCTCTTGTGTACTAAGAGTGGGTATACTGGAGAGGTCTGGGTCACCAGAAATGATGCTCTTTGAGCATTAAAGAGTGAAAAGCGTATTAACTATGCCTACATATTAATGGACTATAAGCTTTTAAGTAGACTGCCATCACTGACCACAGCAAAGTCGGAACTTAATGCAGTGATAAAATGTATTTCTTCTTTGTGGTCATTAAATTAAAGCCATTTCTAATTCTTACATTATGCCACAGGCTGTTGTTACGTGTTGTTAAATCAACCCAGCAGCCATTTTTAATGCATAGAGGAAGCACGTGAATGGCTGCAGGAGAAAATGTATTGTGGCCAGTAGATGGCAGGATGAAACACAACTACCAAAAGTGGTTCAACTAGCAAAACTAAAAGTGAGAGACGTTCTTTAAATTTAAACTTATTGTATAGTCACCTGGGTTGTTCATTGACTAACAGAAGATTCACCTAACAAAGAACAAAATCCTTTTAAAGAGTAAAAGATGTAGATGGAAAAACGGAAAGAAATGCAATCAAACTGGATTTGGATTGGATTGGATTTGAATGTAAAGCTCGTTGTCTTGGTTTACTCATGCAAATTGAACGGAAGTTTGGAGAGAACAAATATGAAAACACAAAATTCACCACAAGACCACAGCTACATGCACATTCGGCCGGTCGCGTTGTTACCTCACAGGCTCGGGATCGACTCTGCATGTTGGGAACGATCTTCAGCGTGACTACTCCGCTGGTTTCTTTCTGCGTGTAAACATGACACAGTTTTACGAGTAAGTGCAATACTTAAACAAATATTTGCATTAACTTTCGTCCAAAAAAAAATCGAAGTTATAAGATACCAACTTACCAGCATCTTTTGTAGCTGATCTACACTTTGGTTTGTTACACTTTTCCCATTGATTTCTGCTATTTCGTCCCCTTCATGTAAGGAGCCTGGAGAGAGGAAGACACCAGGAGAAGTGTAGTAACTCAAAATATGCTCTTCTGTGTTCCATCTCAGTTTCTGTATTGCAGTTATTATAGTCCTAATATGTGCTAGCAGCTACTGGAGTGATATTGATTCTCTTGAGAGATAGGCTAAAGACAAGAAAGGCCTTAAAAAACAAGAAACGCAAGAGAACCATGTATCAAAATGGCAGCCTGGTGTCCTATAAATTACTTTCCCATACAACGAAACTGGATTGTCAATTACGTTTCGAGGGAAACATATTTTCTCCCAGATTGTATTCGTCTACAAACATTTTTTTATCAATAGGACCTTTAATCATGTGTTTAAAACTGCGACTAAAATATGTTTTCTTCGAAACATAATTGAGAATGCAGTTTAGTTGTGATGAAACATAAGTTTGTAGGAGACATGGTTGAAAATGGCCATAATGCAGTTTGGGCCATTTTCAACCCTGTCTCCTAAAGATATTAATTTTTTTACATTTTATTACTGACAATTATAATATTACATAGCAGTCTGAATACTCAAATCATAACAGCATAATGTAAACGAAAAAATAACAAGTTATACATGTTTGAAATACTTTAACCTTGCTTATGGCCTGAGATCAATATGTGATTAGTTACCTTGTCTGTGGATCATGCCCCCGTGCAATATTCTGGCCACAGTGCACCTCTGTTTGTCGTTGAGCTTCAGAGTGACCCCCTGCAGACAAAGACCACAGTCAATGAGGAGGAATCAGCAACGCACATGTACAAATGTGTGTGTGCGTGTGTGGAGGCAGATAGTTTACCATTGGCTCTGAAGGATTCTTTTCAAATTCTACTTCTTTCATCCTGGTCAGTTCTGTGCCGTTCATGTGTCCAGCGCTGCCGTTAGTGTAAACCTCAGCTCCCTTATTCTCATAGGTTTGCATAGCAGCCTGTTAAAAAAAAAAAAAAGATATTACATTTATCGTTTTATCTTTATGTAAATTTCTTTATGCAAATAACTGGACTAGTTAATCTGGACAGATCAGATCATTATCACACTGGTATTTCCCATAACTGCAGTGAAGCCTTTTTTTTCCTAATGTGTGCCAACAGCCATGTTTCATTTGCAGTTTCAACATATGTTCGAGGTTGAAAATTAACCCGGTGTTATAACACCTCATTAGTCACGTCCAGTGATCTGGTTCACCTGGTTGGTGTGGTCATGGATACCACCAGTCTCATCAGGTGATCACATCACAGAGTAGCATTAATGTAAGGAAGCTAATTCTTCTTGGACAATCGTTACAAACGTGTTTTAATGTTTGAATTCATATTCAAAGTTTGGTATAGAATTCAAAGAAGAGACCAAAGGCTGACTTTGTGGAGTCACACTGTGCTTTTACACCTAAACGGACCTAAAGACGAGTCCAAAAGCAGGAAATCCCTAACCCCCGGAAATTTCCATGCTACTTCCATAGTGTCAACCAAGATGATCTCCAGTCCAGATCACCGTCGGAGAAGACATCCACATTATTTTTTAAAACTACATGAGAAAGAGTCCCTCATTCCAATCATGCTCTTTTATTGTTTCCTTAAGAAAAATGACTACAACAACCTAAACCATAACAAATAAGGTAATATATACATACAACATAGCAGACATAACTGTAAATTGGAAAACAAAGTATTCACAAATGAGGGATGAGCAATAATAATAATAATAATGAAAATAATAAGAATAATAATGAATACTTACAAAATATAGAAAATAAAAATATATAATAAATCAAAAGAATTGAACAAAAAATTATAATAAACATAAATAAATAAAAATAAACAAATCAAATAAAAGAAAGAGCTCCTCTTTTCAATCATCCTTTAGGAAAATGACTACAACAACCTAAACCATAATAAAAAAAGTGATATGTACATATAATAACAGACATAACTGTAAATTGAAAAACAAAGTATTCACAAATGAGGGATGATAAATAATAATAATAATAATAATAATAATAATAATAATAATAATAATAATCTAATTAAAAAATAATCAAATATTTTAAATAAAAATAAATATAAAAGACATAAAAATAAATATATTAATAAAATAAACGAAAGAGCTCCTCTGACAAATAAGGACAATGCCATCACTGAGAATCACATTAAATTTATGAGATACAATGATAGGTGGGATTCTGTGGATAGCACTCATGTATATATATGTATATATATATATATATATATATATATATATATATATATAATACAGAGAAATGAATGCACAATAGCAGAAGACATATAAATTGCCAGCTTAAGTGACATCAGAGACACGACTACCTGCGTCAGCGCAAATCTCCTGCATGGAAATGACGCATCAGCACTGCTTCAGCAAAAAACTATATTATCTAACTTCCTGCATCAGCACTACAATAAACCAATAAATATTATTATCGGCCTCCTCCTCCTCTTCCTCCTCCTCCTCCTCCTCCGCCTCGCCTATATCCCTCAAGTACTGCATACTGTAAGAGCAAGTTGGCGTTAGGCAGGAGTTTCTACTGTATGTTAATTTCTCTTAAGAGTTTCATTCATGTCATCTTAATTAAAAATATGCATCCTTGGTAACATTATTATAATTTAACATGTATGTTTGTGTTCATGTTATTTTGTCTTGTGGCTCCTCTGGAAAACTTAATAATCATGTAGTAAACAGTGCTAGACTGGAAGCAGGAGTCATGAAAGCCAAGCAGTTGTTTTTCTGTGCAACATGATAGTTATTTACCAGCCTCGTGCTGTTATATGTCAGGAGGATTATGCAGTACCAGGAGGGAGTATTTGGATCGGGTCCCATGGTAAACTGATGAAATTACATCCTCTGAGGGAAGGAATCTGTACAGCAGCCCTGCTACAGATAAATACATCCCGGAAACAACAAAAACTGACTTCTATCTCTTGACTCCAACTTGTTATTTCTATATAACAAAACTTTATTTTCGGTTTTAGAGCTTAGAAGTTATTTTGTGGAACCACATATTTGTGATCTTATGACTACCGTAAATTAAAGGGGCCATATCATGAAAGACTCACTTCCTTATCAGTGCTTGTGCTCATACATTTGGGTATCTGGAGTGCCTACCAACCCACAAACTGTGAAATAAGACAACCCACTCAGTTTTTTTTTTTTGTGGGCTGTCGAGATCAGAAAACATGTGATTCAACAAGCCATTCAGATTTAGCTCCCCTTTCTGTGTCACATGTCAGCCCAGTCGCAAAATTTAATGTATTGATTTGTGTAGTAAGACATGAATTTAAATTTTTTTTTATAATGGTCAGCACAAAAATCAATTTGTATGTAATCCCCACACATACATACACCAAAACCACCTTTTCCTAAGCCTAACTAATTACTTTGTTACCTAAGCCTAACCAAGTTGATCTATTCCTAAACCTAAGTAGTTTTATTTTGAAAATACTGGAGCAGAAATTGAAACGTGCGCGTGTTACTAGACACTTGTAGGAAAACACAAGTAATATGGGAAATTCGTGTCTAAGGTGCACCGTATTTTTCTCGCAAGCCAATCAGAGCAAACTTAAACTTAAAGAGACAGGCGCTAAAACGGAGCGTTTTCAGACAGAGGGTGAATACAGGTATATTCAGACAGACACTATAAGAAAAATAATGTGTTTTTTGAACATTAAAGCATGTAAACATGTTCTAGTAGAAACCCAAAATGCAAGTATGAACTTGAAAATAAGCACAATATGTCCCCTTTAAGTTGCTAAAAGTGTATAAAAAGTACCAGAAATTGCTGACATTTATTGTTTTTACCAATTTAGAGAAACTACTTTATAGGCTGGAATAATTCTTCAACCAATATTCACAAAGATAAGGTCATTTTCCCCCAAGGCACAGAGCAGGAGACTTTATTTCCTCTCAACAAAGTGCTGACCCTCACTGAGCAGGAAGGAAGCTGACAAAGCTTATCTGAACAGAATATAACAGATTTATCACACACAGTATGTCTTACCAGTGAATGCTAACATATTGGCGTGATTAGATTTGGATTAGCACTGAAAGGTGCTTTTAATTAAACATGTCTCAGGAGGATTTTGACAATGAGCCCAATCAGCCCTATCACTCACACTATCAGAGAGTAAAGACGTAAATGATTAAAGGTATTCATCTGCTTTGTCACAATGTGTTCCAATCACTGTTAACAGTCAACACACTGTTACTATAACCGGGGTCAGAACGGCCCTATACAGAAACTGGAGTGCCAGTCTCGGGTGTGGCCGAGAAGCAACAGGATAAACAAACAAAAGGCCGAGTGTAAAGCAAAATGCATTCAGTGAAGAGCTGCTAATCTCATCTAAAAGGTGGATTCGGCTTTATTTGAAGTAGATCAAACGGAGAGTGCATTTCAGAAAAGCCAATCTCTGGATAAGATAATGAAGACCTTATTGTTCTACCTGATTACATTAAAATACAATCTGTCTCTGTCTTGTGAGATGATTTGCCTTTTTCAAGGCAAGAAATATTATTTATCAATCACTTCCCCAGTGGGATTAAGGGTGGGTCTTTATCAGTCCAGATACTGATAGTGATACCTAGGCTTTGGGTATCTGCTGATATGGAGCACCAAACTGATTCCAGTGGTTAATTAATAAGCTGTATGCCTCACTGTGTGGAAATGACCGGGATCATACTTTTAAGTGTGAGGCAACATCAGGCTTGACTTAAACATCGCTTTCTTAAATCTGTGAACCAAAATGCAACATTTACTGAATTATTTATTATTATAATAAATGGTACCCAGCAACAGCTGGAATTACAAGGATTCACTTTTTAAATGCAGCAACAAATTGGTCAAAATTTAGACAGGAATTAAAATTCCAGTATATAATGTATATAGTAATTAAACATAGAACTTAATTGAATAGATCAGCCCCATTGTCACCGATATCCGATCCACCTATTTGAGTCAGCATCGGCCCAACACATCCGATCCGGTATTTGCATCGGTGCATCCCTGGTTTGCTGCCAAAAGGCAAAGAAGTATTGATCTCTTGAAGGAACACAATAGGAGATTAATATTGACCAGGAAGAATTTGGATAGATTACAGCTGGGAGGGGAGAAGCCAGGACATTCAGTCCTCCATCCCATTCTACTGTAGGTTTCACCTACTTGTTTGGGCAGCGAAAAAAGTGCGGCTAAAATAACAAGATATCCTCGAGTTGAAATGGATGAATGGCTGTCTATGTGGGGCTATAGTGCCCTGAAGTGTTTGGAGTGGTCTCCAGAGGAGCATAACTCACTGTAAAAGGCAGAACAACACTACCGAGTTGGAACACACAGGCCTAAATAATCCGCATACGATACGATAAATCAGCCAGATGTCATGTAAAATATACACTCACATACCACAATAGGAACGTGACACTGCAGCGTCTGCACTGTGAGATAACGGACCGCGTGACCTCACTTGAAGACACTGATTTCACAATTGGCCGTTGAGCAGAAGAACACGTTGCCAAGATTGTAACTTCAAGGCTGCAAAGTGCTGATGTCAGGGAAGGAGTTTCCCCTCCCTTCACCATTTCCCTCAGTATAGCTCACTGCTGACTTTTCAAATTGAGACAAGAGGAGGTTTAGGACAAAGAGTTCCCTTGGTGTTACTGGCTGCCAAATAAAGAGGCCTGTTTCCAAATCATTTAAAAGTTGCAACTGTTTTAATCACTTTGTGGTCATACATATCAGGTGTTGCCCATCTTAAAGCCACTGGTTTCACAACATCCGGCCTTAACTTGAAAACAAATTTATGCCTAAAATACCGGTACAATGGGATGTAGTAAACAACCCGCCTGGCCTCAGCTGACTGTTGACAGTAATTCAGCTCAGCAGCTGTAGCTGGAGGCAAAGTTACACAGCAGCACTGTTGTAACTCTTATTGACGGACATAAACTTAATTTCCCACCTATCTTCTTTAATAGAGCCCACATTACGCCTCATATAAAGTCTTTACACTGGTTACCAGTCGATGGTGACACTAGAAAACCTGAGGAATCCATTGGTACCAACCATGTCATACTATAGCTTGTAACTTGCGCTAAATTTTGGCGAGGAAAAACGGGCAGGGCGATTTTTAAAAAGTCCCTTGACCTCTGACCTGTTTTTGCATATTATAAAATGGTATATTTCTGGTGTGTTCTTTATACTATAATCGTTTTCCTAAAATTAAAAAAAAAAAACCCGCAATATATCACAATATATTGAACCCCAGTATCATGATACGTATCATATCGCCAGATTCTTACCAATACACAGCCTTACTAATGACTTTGAAATGACTTTACTGCCACAGTTAAACATGACTATTACGTATAATATCAATTGTATGGCTCTGTACAACTGTCTTATGATCACAGCTATAGCCTACATACAGACCTTATAGACATGTGATGTATAGCCTCATTTCCCCAATTTGTCCAAATTTTCCCATGTTATGTAGTTCTTGGTTGGAATGAAGAAGTGAAATTGCCAATGTAATGTCTAGTGGGATCCAACTAAAGGCTGACTGAGCAATGCTGAGTAATGCAGTGGTTAACTAACTATACATATAGCTGCTGATTGAAGAAGATCTAACTAACATATAGCTGCTGATTTAAGAAAATCTAACTAACATATATACCTGCTGATTTAAGAAGATCTAACTAACATATAGCTGCTGATTTAAGAAGATCTAACTAACATACATACCTGCCGATTTAAGAAAATCTAACTAACATATAGCTGCTGATTTAAGAAGATCTAACTAACATACATACCTGCTGATTTAAGAAGATCTACATGTATAGTTGTGTGTTTCTCAGCTATATTATGAAAACACGACCAGGTCTATTTTTAGAGATCTTGTCGAGGAACAAACAACAAGTCATGTGCCCTATCTCCCTGCTTCCCGGAAGCAAACATGTACATTTGGGGGGCCAAAAAAAAACAAAAAAAAGGTAAAAAAGGAAACCCTACCTTGTCAGACTTTGGTTTGTTTTGTAGCAGCTGCTCCAGGTACAGATCGGAGAGGGCCGTCCGGACGCTGTTGACCGGCTCCAGGATGACAGCGGGTTCGTTTTTATTGGATTTTAACGTCATCTTTCCGTTAGCTAGAAAAAATAAAAAAGCTGTGAACCCGATGTGCCCCCGATCAAGGTCCGCAAGAGGCCGGCCCACTGATATGCTGCGAGGGAGGAAGCTGTCGATAAGGTGTGATCAGTCACTCCGGGAGATAAAAGTCCAAGGTTCTGATCAGCAGCAGGTGACCGAGGAGCATGAGAGAGATCTGTGCTGCGGGGACACCGCTGACAAAGCAAGTCAACACGCAGCTGACTGCTGCTGCTGCTGCTCAGAGGGGCAGGCTTATGCTGCGTTCAGGTGCGCCCCGGAAGCTCCAAAATCACAGAACTCCAGTTGTTTATATTATTAGCCTCTATGCGTTGAACTGTTTCTACAAGGAAATTAAAGCATGTAACATGAGTTTTGTTTTTGTTTTTTTCCGGTGTCTGTTTCTTCTAGAAGGGCCAACATAATAGGCTACTATTTTTTTTCATACTTTATTTTGAAAGTAAATAAATATGTTAAAATTTTCCATTACAAAAAAAGTC
>CAKAOH010024469.1:0-19545 GCA_916701665.1 Sebastiscus tertius | reverse complement strand
TGTTGCATAGTGTACCTTTCGGGGGGGAAAATCTTCCCACAAAAGTACACTGTGCAACAGCTGGATTTTACCCTGATGTCCAGTTTTGATCGGGTTACACCAAACTCCATTAAAAAAAATAATATTTCATACAGGCTCGCTTTAAATTCATTACAGTAATCATAATAAGCACAAATAATGATATTTTTCCATTCGGTAAGAAGCACTCATAAAATCGGCATGCGTCCAATACAACAAGACCTATTTTAAATAAAATCAGAGCTTGATCCTTTAATATTCAGATCAGCTATTGTTCATGTGTGATAAATTGAGTGTGAGTATTTTTTATTTTATTTTATCATTAATTAAATATATTCTTTTATTTTCTTGTCTTGGAGGAAACGGACTTCCGGTGACCTCAGAGAATAGAAACCCAAAAATCAAAGCTCTTCAGTGTGTTTCTGGGGGGACGGTATTAAAGGGGAGGCACGCTGTGAGCCGTGCGTGACGTCACGACCTAACCAACCGGAGCTGCGCTGTCGTCACTGAAACCGGAAATAGAGGATTTTGTCTTTTAAAATAAAAGCACATCGTGAACGTCACTCAACTAGATCTGAAAACCGAAAGTACTACAATACCACAAAGTAAAAATACTCTGTTACAGTAAAAGTCCTGCATTAAAAAAGTTACTTAAGCAAAAATTATTTAACCTAATCAGGAAAATAAGTATAAGAAAATAAAAATAAGTATAAGTATAATTAAGTATAAAAATGTCCCCAGTGACTGTAAACGTTTTCTTTCCCTCTGAGATATAAAATAGAAATAGAAAGACAAGTACCTCACAGTAAACTACTTTTAGTTACATCCAAGTTATGATGTTATTCTCGTAATATTACGACTTTATTCTCGTAAAGTTATTCTTGTAATATTCTGACTTTATTGTGTAAATCTCAGATGTTGTTTCCCTCAATGTGGCCCTAATACTCCGCAGTACATTGTCTCTTTGTCCCTCACTGCATTAGACTGATATACTATATTGACTATAAACTGAGTTACCTTCATCGCAATGATCACATGTTTTGCGGCTCCAGAGAGATTTATTTATTTATTTATTTATTTATTTATTGCCTAAAATGTGTCTTTAGATAGTAACGGTTGCTGAGCCCTGCTCTATACTGATACTATGAACATACTATAACAAGCAACAAACATACATATCTTATAAGCTCGTCATATAAGCTTCAAAGTGATTATTGATCATAAAAATGGGTCCAACTCATCTACCAATCAATTAATTGATCAACTTTTCAGCTCTGAAAACAACATAAATACATTGCTCAGTGTTTACATAAATAACACTGATCAGAACATTGTTTAAAGTTTATGTTTTGTTTTTAATAGATACATAATAATAAATTAGTCGCTTTTATTCTGGAAAATGCACCGGAAGTGGTGTTGTTGTTGTTTCTGTCCGACGGTGAGCTGCTGAGCGGAAGCGGAAGTCGTCATCGCTCATCAAACATCCAGTTTGTTTCTGTTTCAGAGTGTCTGTTTTAAAGAGTTAAAACGTTAAAACACGAAACTAAAAGAAACTAAACGACGACAGAAAAACCGACAAAACGACCAACATGGCGGAGGAAAACATCTTCTTCTTCGTTCCCAATCTGATCGGTGAGTTTAATAACATGTAGCTAGTTAGCTTAGCATTAGCTTAGCATTAGCATACAAACAGTGGAGGCTCCTGGGAGTCACCAGATCACATTCAGAGAAGTACTGATTATAGTGAATATATAAAACATAATGTTATCTACCTGTCTGTCTGTCTGTCTGTCTACCTGTCTGTCTATCTATCTACCTGTCTGCCTACCTACCTGCCCGTCTGTCTGTCTGTCTACCTACCTGTCTGTTTATTGATCTATCTACTTGCTGTCTGTCTGTCTGTCTACCTGTCTATCTATCTACCTGTCTGTCTGTCTGTCTATCTATCTACCTGTCTATCTATTTACCTACCTGTCTGTCTTCCTATCTACCTGTCTATCTACCTACCTGTCTGTCTTCCTATCTACCTGTCTGTCTATCTACCTACCTGTCTGTCTTCCTATCTACCTGTCTGTCTATCTACCTGTCTATCTACCTACCTGTCTGTCTATCTACCTACCTGTCTGTCTGTCTGTCTGTTGATCTATCTATCTACCTGTCTATCTATCTACCTGTCTGTCTGTCTATCTACCTGTCTATCTATCTACCTGTCTGTCTGTCTGTCTGTCTATCTACCTGTCTATCTATCTATCTATCTATCTATCTGTCTGTCTGTCTGTCTGTCTGAAGTTTATTTTGTTTCTAGTTTTTGTTTCGTTTATTGTGAATTATTTGACATAAAACTCTCCAGTTCATAAACTGATCAGGTCTCACATGTAGACTGAGTTCAGTTCAGGTCTCTGTGAAAACGCAGGAAGTATTTACTGTCAAATCTGCTGAAATGATTCATATCTATAACCGTATTCATCGTAATAAATGGGTGATTTAATAATAGTGACATTAATATATGAAACATGTTAAAGGAACAAGATCCTCATCATGTAACATGTAAATTATGTACATGATGCTACAATATAATAACACAATATATGTAGAGAAATAGAAGTAAATAATACGAATAAGAAATGCGAATATAAGAAGTACGTACAAATATTAACATATTTAAATATTTATTTCTTGTCTTCTATTATAAAGTGAATACCTGGTTATCTGTGGTTAATATTTATCATTAGAACACAATTTAATAATTAAACTGTTACTGAAATATAAATCAAAACTAAGATCAGCTTCAGTCCTGTAATATAAACCCACTCATCATATCCATTTCTTCCAAGATTCATTGATTTTTTAAATTCTTTATTTTATTTATGCAACACAATACTGTGAATAAGATAAATATATAATAAAATAAGCAGTAATAAATAAGAATATGCAATATTTACCCCACTAAAGAGAGGGTATTAATAAATAAATCAATCAATCAGAGGTAGAAGAAGTACTCAGATCAGTGTGAAAATACTCTGATACAAGTATTAACATTTTAGTAAAAGTACAAAGGTATAATGTACTTAAAGTACCAAAAGTAAAAGTACTCATTCTGCAGAATAGTCTATATTAAATCATAGTATTCTAATGATTGATGCATTAATGTCTTCATCATTTAAATGTTGCAGCTGGTAAATGTGAAGCTACTCTAATGACTTTATATACCGCTGCTAGTTTAATCTATAATAATAGATCAGCATTTATTAGTTGATCAGATTTTATATTAATAATCTAAATATGCTAAGTAATTAAAGTTATCAAATAAATGTAAAAAGTATAGTTTTCCCTCTGAGATGTAGCGGAGTAGAAGTAGAAAGTAGCAGATAATGTAAATAGTGAAGTACACAGTAGTTGAGAGTAGCAGTACCAGTATCTGAGGTGTAACTTGTTCTTTGTCTCTGCAGGTTACGCCCGTATCGTGTTGGCCCTGCTGTCCTTCTACCTGATGCCCTGCTGCCCGTGGCCCGCCATCTTCTGCTACCTGCTCAGCGGTCTGCTGGACGCCTTCGACGGCCACGCCGCCCGGGCGCTCAACCAGTGTACGTACCCGTCACCTCGCTTCCAGTGTCTCTTTTACATCTCTCAGCGTCTCAGTCCAGACGGGAGAACCGCTGAGCTGATGAACTTCAGATTTATTGTGAACACACAGAAGGAATCTGACTCTCTGTACTGAAACAGGAAAACATCAAACAGATAAAAACCACAACAAAGAGAAGACAAACTGAACATTATGTTCCTACAAGTAGATGAAAACAAGTATCTAAGATAAAAACCAACAACATGCAATGTTTAACAAATATAAATGTGGGTAATAGATTACTTTATACACATACAGGTGATGATTATGAACAGTATGTGCATGTATATATATATATGTATATCTGTCTATATTCAGCGTACAGGATTTCTATTTCCTTACATACAGCCTGCCCGACCTTAAAGGTTGGCCACTTTAGTTTTTTGGGGTAAAAGAAAATGATTAAATCTATATTTTTATACACCTTTAATAGTCCCCTTAAAAGATGATTTATTTTAAAAATAATTTTGTCTTCCTCCACCAAACCAAACCTGCGTCGTTGTGTATCTGTTAAGAGTCAAAGTTAACGTGATTATAATGTGATTATAACACAGTAGCGCAAATTCGCTTTCGGACATTATTCACATATTTTCCTATATTTTTCAGATATTTGTACATATTTCTTGGACATTTTTTCACATATTTTACAAAGAATTTTCCACAATAACACAAAATCATATTTTTGCCCTAGTTTCTTTACAACAGAAACAGACAGAAATGTTCAAGCATCTCCAGTTTATCATTCACCACTAAGACCCCGGCTGAGAATAAACAGATGTTTTGTTACAGATGTTTCTTGATGTCTTCTTTCTTTCAGCCACTAAGTTCGGAGCCATGTTGGACATGCTGACGGACCGCTGTGCCACCATGTGTCTGCTGGTCAACCTGTCCCTGCTCTACCCGTCCTACACCATCCTGTTCCAGGTCAGCATGTGTGTGGACATCGCCAGCCACTGGCTGCACCTGCACAGGTAGGTCTTCACCAAGAGACGCCGCTTTCTCTCTCTGGGAAGGTTGAGCACCCACTGGAAAGGCGTCTCTTTGTCATGAGCAGTAACCTGGTTAATCTGCTGCTCTCTTACTCTGTTTCATCTCCTGTTGTTTTTTATTTTCTCAGCTCAACAATGAAAGGATCGACCAGCCACAAAACCATCGACCTCTCCGGCAACCCCATCCTCCGAATCTACTACACGTCCAAGGTGAGCAGCACACACACACACACACACACACACACACACACACACACACACACACACACACACACACACACACACACACACACACACAGAGATGCTGTACATCATGCTGTAAATCTAAAGAGAAGGAGAATGACCGAGTGTTTGTCTCCTGCAGCCGGTGCTGTTTGTGATGTGCGCCGGGAACGAGCTCTTCTTCTGTCTCCTCTACCTCCTCCATCACATCGAGGAACCTGCAGGTAACGTGTTCCTCCTGCTCAGCCTCTATTGGACACAGCTGCTTCATGTACAAACCTCTCATGGTTCCAGATTAGCTAATATTGACATATTTCACTTATATTCTCACATATTTAACTAATACTTTTCAGACATTTTTCACACATTTTGCACATAATTTACTAATAACCTTCCTACATTTTGGGGTTATTTTTCACATATTTCACTAATCATTTTCCTATACTTTTTGGATATTATTCACATATTTTAGTAATAATTTTCTGACATTTTTCACATATTTTTCATTTATTTTTTTGAGAATTTTCATTTTTTTTTTACGTTTTTCACATATTTTACTAATTATTTTCCTACATTTTTTCAGATATTTTTGGATATTTTCCTGATATTTCTTTTACATATTTTACTTATAATTTTTGGACATTTTACACATATTTTGCTATTAATTTTCCTTCATTTTTTCACATATTTTTTGGACATTTTTCACTTATATTTTTCACATAATTTACTAATAATTTTCAGATATATTTCACATATTTAATGCATTAGTAATAATGTTGAGGTGTGGACTGTTGGTTGGACTAAGCAAACATTGTGGAGGTGTCACTTTGACGCCATTTCTCACTATTTTCACTATTTTCACTATTCTTAAAAACCAAACAATCAACTAATGGAGAAAATAATCAGCAGATGAATCCATATTGGAAATAATCATTAGTTAATAGCTCTAAATGATCTCCAGCTCAACCAACTACAGCAGTCAAATCCTGCTTTAACATTAATTAATGAGTAATAATAATCTAATGATAGAATATATAATAGTACAACAGTCACAGTTTAATACTTTAACTATATTTTACTGATTATACTGAACATTTTCAAGGCAGAACTTTTACTGTAACAGAGTATTTTTACAGTGTGGTATTAGTACTTTTATTGCAATAAATGATCCTTCCCTACTGTCTGTCTGTGCTGCAGCGAGGCTCTACTGTCTGTACTCCAGTCATAGTAACCCTCTCTCTGTCTGTCTGTCTGTCTGTGTGTCTGTCTGTCTGTCTGTCTGTGTGTCTGTCTGTCTATCTGTGTGTCTGTCTGTCTGTCTGTCTGTCTGTCTGTCTGTGTGTCTGTCTGTCTATCTGTGTGTCTGTGTGTCTGTGCTGCAGCGTGGCTCTACTGGCTGCAGGGACTCTGCGGGATGATCTGCCTGCTGAAGACCGGCATCAGCCTCGTGCACCTCATCACCGCCTCCCAGAACATGGCGGCCCTCGACGCCGCCGAGCGCGAGCAGCACGTGAAGACGCAGTGAGAGAGAGAAGGGAGTGAAAGAGTGAGTGAGAGCTTCAGCAACAATCCACCACGGCTTTTATTTATTTTTTTATATCATTTTAAGGGTGTTAACAGTAGACTTTGTGCACTTGAATGAGACGTGAAACACGACACTTGAGTTTATCAGACGACTTCAGAAAGAAAGAAAGATTTATGACCAAACATCTGAACATTAGACGTGAATCTGAACGAGCCGCTGGATTATTGATTTACCTCAGACGAGACACAGGTTCAGCAGTTACAGCTGATTCTCCTGTGCTCTGATTCATTTCACACTCTGGTGATATGATAGTTTCAGTCACAGATTTGGTTCACGTTCACGTGTGTGACGCAACACAATTGTTTTATTTCTCCTTATTTTTATATATATATAAAAAATATACATACAGTGTGTGTGTATATATATATATTTCACATATTTTACTAATATTTTCAGGCATTTTTTGAACATTTTTCTCATAATTTTCAGACATTTTTCAGATATTCTTTGGACATTTTTCCCCTTATATTTTTCCCATATTTTACTAGGAATTTTCAGACATTTTTTGAACATTTTTCTCATATTGTTTGGACATTTTTCACTTGTATTTTTCCCATATTTTACTAAGAATTTTCAGACATTTTTCAGATATTTTTTGGACATTTTTCACATTTAATTTATTTTTTAGAATTTTATACTACAACAACTATTCATTATGAGCAAAATACCAATAATAATAATAGAATAATAAAAAGTAACTAAAAACTGAGAAGTGTTGAAAAGTCTGTATATAGCCTCTAGAATAATATCAATATTTCAATAAATGTCCGATGTTCTTTAACTCTGTGACGGGAACGTAACGATGATACACAAGAAGCACTAATTCTAACCGTTGTGACTGTTACACAACTTCATGATCTCAACTTGTTGTTTTCATGATCTTGTCTTTAAATGATCTTCTTAAAGTCTAATAAACTTCAAGTTGTTTATCAGTCAAAGACTTTAAATAGTTCAATAATACATGAAAAAGACAATCAGACTATCAAATGTATTTATTTCAAGTATTCGGCAAACGTTGTTAAACTAAATGAAACATATTGTGAGATCAACAGAAGCTGAAAATGATTACTGATAAATATTTGAAATATTGAAAACCAGAACAACCAGTATGACAAAAACCACAGCGTGCTTTATATTTAAGAGAAAAGACATGACGCATATTTACAGCAGGAGCATTATCTGATATCTGTCACACACTGAGCCACCCTTTATGGCTTTATTAATGCTGAATAAATAGTCCAATAATGCTTTAGAGGTCCGTTATTAACCACTCATTCAAAACATCTGGACTGACAGTTTGTTAAAATCTGCGTGTTAGAAATGTTTTTTGTTTATTTTAAAGCCAAAAAACTCAGCAGTTCTTTCTCAAATGTGAATATTTAACGCTCCAGTTTGTCTTCTATGATATTAAATTTAATATGAGAGTTTCTTTTGCTAGCTTTTTGAAGTTATGGACCAAATTAATAAACGATTTTGGTCCGAGGGAAATAAAGATGTGTAAAAGATTTTAAAAGAGCAGCTTTAAGGCCATTTGTTTGACTGATAAACACTTAATAATAAAGAGTTAATTATTAGAAAGTGGTGTCTGAACTGCTGCCGTTGCTTCAGTCTACATTTAAAACAGATTGTTGGTGACTTTGTGGAGAAAACGGCGGCTCTATTATTGCTGTTCTTATTAATTTGTGGAGATTCCTGCCAGTATTTTGGTGTTGATTTAAATGGTGATTGTTGCACTGGAGGGAAGTTGGTCACTTTGTGCTTATTTGACATTTCTAATGTTTGTTTTTCTTCGTGGTAGACGAGCCGTGTTTCCATTGTGGCTTAGAAACAAATAGAAAGCGCACCAAGTGTTATGGTTTGTACGTTTTGAAGTCACTGACCTCGTGTATGTGCTGCCCGAGTCCTGCTGTAAAGCCGTGTGTCGATGCAGAATGTGTGTTTCAATGTGTTGGATTATAAATATGTGTGTTTTTGATGGAAGTCATTTCCCAGAATGTATTGTAATAAAATAGGAAAATACAAATGTATATGATTACAGCAAAGCCAAGTTTAAATATGTTATATTTAAAGATTTAAAAGTGTAGTAATTACAATATTTGATGGTAATTATGTTTGGAGTGCCGGTGGTTTGACTTTACGTTAAAAATAAAGACACTGAATACCAGATTTCTGTTTTTTCACTTCCAGCGTTCGTATGCAGATGAAGCTTAAATGTGTTTTAGGATGTAGTGCTAATCATAGCAGCAAAGTAATAACATGCACGCTGAATTTATGAGTGCTTCTAACTGAATAGAAAACTATCATTGGTTGTGCTTATTATGATTAATATAATACATTTGAATTGAGCCTGCATGACATTTTATATTTTCCAAATGGAGTTTGGTGTAACCCAATTAAAAATGGACATCAGGTTAGAAACTAGCAGTTGCATAGTGTACTTTTTTGGGGGGAAAGAGTTAAAAGTGAACATATTTTAGTAATAAAATACGTCTTGGTGTATCCGATCCATGCCGAATTTATGAGTGCTTCTTACTGAATGGAAAAATACCATTAGTTGTGCTTATTATGATTACTGTAATGAATTTAAAGCGAGCCTGCATGAAATATTATTTTTTTAAAAGGAGTTTGGTGTAACCCGATCAAAACTGGACGTCAGGTTAAAATCCAGCAGCTGCACAGTGAACTTTTGTGGGAAAAATAATTAAAAGTTAAAGTTGATGTATTGAACGCATGCTGAATTTATGAGTGCTTCTTACTGAATGGAAAAATATGATTACCCCTGCTTATTATGGTTATTATAATTAATTTAAGGTAAGCATGCATCAAATTTAATATTTTTTTGAATGGAGTTTGGCGTAACAGACTCCAGCAGTCGCAGTGTACCTTTGGGGAGGGGGATATTAAAAGTTAACATATTTTAATAATAAAATACGTCTTGGTGTATCGGATGCACGCATGCTGAATTTATGAGTGCTTCTTACTGAATGGAAAAATATTATTTGTGATTATTATGGTTATTATAATTAATTTAAGGTAAGCATGCATCAAATTTTATATTTTTTGAATGGAGTTTGGTGTAACCCAATCAAAACTGGACATCATGTTACCAGCAGTTGCACAGTGTAATTTTGGGGGAGGGGAGTAACATATTTTAGTAATAAATGCATGCCGAATTTATGAGTGCTTCTTACTGAATGGAAAAATACCATTAGTTGTGCTTATTATGATTACTGTAATGAATTTAAAGCGAGCCTGCATTAAATATTACATTTTTTTGAATGGAGTTTGGTGTAACCCAATCAAAACTGGACATCATGTTAAAGTTAACATATTTTAGTAATAAATGCATGCCGAATTTATGAGTGCTTCTCACTGAGTGAAAAAATATAAATACCCCTGCTTATTATGGTTGTCATAATTAATTTAAGGCAAGCATGCATGACATTTTTGATTTTTTGAATGGAGTTTGGTGTAACCCAATCAAAACTGGACATCATGTTACCAGCAGTTGTACAGTGTACTTTTGGGGGTAAAATAATTAAAATGAAATATGTCTTGGTGTATTGGATGTATGCCTAATTTATGAGTGCTTATCACTGAATGCAAACATACAATTACCCTTATTTATTATGGTTATCATAATGAATTTAAGACAATCGTGCATCAAATTTTAGATTTTTTTGAATGGAGTTTGGTGTAACCCAATCAGAACTAGACGCATCCAGCAGTTGCAGTGTACTTTTGGGGGAAAATAATTAAAAGTTAACATATTTTAGTAATAAATGCATGCCGAATTTATGAGAGCTTCTTACTGAATGGAAAAATATAATTACCCCTGCTTATTATGGTTATTATAATTAATTTAAGGCAAGCATGCATGAAATGTTATATTTTTTGAATGGAGTTTGGTGTAACAGACTCCAGACTGGACGTCAGGTTACCAGCAGTTCCACAGTGAACCTTTGGGGGGGAAATAGTAAAAAGTCTTGGTGTATTGGATGTATGCCGAATTTATGAGTGCTTCTTACTGAATGGAAAAATATCATTAGTTGTGCTTATTATGGTTATTATAATGAATTTTAAGACAAGCGTGCATGAAATGTTCTATTTTTTGAATGGAGTTTGGTGTAACAGACTCGACGTCATGTTAGAATCCAGATGTTGCAGCTGCGCGCATCGTTACCTTTAAGATGCTGCATGAGGAGGAAGCTGGTTCAGATGAACTCGACACCATTTTAACCAACACAGAGAGAGAGAGAGAGAGAGGGAGAGGGAGAGGTCCGGGTGAATGTCGGATTTCATTATTTGTCGGCCAACTACCGGGAAGAGAGGAGGAGGTCCAGGAGGAAGAGGAGGAAGAGGAGGAGGAGGAGAGGAAGAGGAGGGAGCATCATCACACCTTCCCTTTAAAGCTTTCGGGACAGAGGGGGTGAAGGAGATAAAAAAAGAAAAGGAAGAAAGGAGCGAGAGGGAGGGAGGGCGAGAGAGAGAGAGAGAGACTGAAAAAAAGAGAAAGATGTCATCCGGTGGATGGAAGCACCGAGGCGGAGCCGTGGACCGAGGCCGACCAGGAGCGCTCTAGTCCGGGTACTTGACTCCGAGGCTTCGGGACCGACGCTGAGGCCTTTTCCTCCCGGAGATATACAGCTGCTAAAAACACATTAAAGACCTCCTGAACATCCTGAACAGCTGCTGTCATCAGCTCCACATCCTGCTCAGCTTCTGCAGAGAAATATTTTTTTGCATGCAATTCACCAGATTGTTTATTTACAGTAGACATAAGCAGATTATATTAAAGATGCACCATTAAAAGCATTAAAAGCAGCATGACATCAACCATCTCAGAGATTCATTCATAACAGCCGAGCAGCTGATTTAAGCTCAATATCTTCATCACATATTCTCATTTAATTAATCCTGAGCAGGTAGAAGAGAAGAGGAGAGATTACAATTACAGGCCTCAGGTTGTTCTCAGAGCTGCAGTTTGGAGCGTTTCCTCCTCCAGAGCTCCGGTCCTCTCCTCTCCATCCCTCCTCTGGTCCTCTCTGCTCCCCGGCTGATAGCTGCTGCTCCCCGGCCTCCCTCCTCTCTCTGGTCCTCTCTGGTCCCCTCTCTGGGGCTGCACTGCTCAGGATGGACACCTCCTGGAGTAATTTCCTCTTTCAGGTGAGTCTTAATTGATGCAGGAGCTGCTTGTGTTGTGGTTTGGGGAGTATATTTTTGGGGAGGGGAAAAGAGGAGGAGGAGGAGGAGGAGGAGGAGGAGGAGGGAGGTTGACATGTCTGCATGGGGTTAAAGAGGGAGGAGGAGGAGGAGGTGATGAGGAGGTCACAGAGGGGTCAGGATGGAGCTGCTGAACTCCTCCACACATGTTCCCTGTTTAAACTCTTTAAATTCACCTTTTATAAATAAACTCTGTTAATAATGTTAATAATGAAACTGGAGAGCAAAACATGTGAATGACCTCAGCAGGGCTGGAATACCAGCAGCCAGAGGGGGAGGAAGTATTCACATCATTTACTACAGTAAAAGTACTAATACTACACTGTAAAAATACTTTGTTATAGTAAAAGTAGTAATACTACACTGTAAAAATACTCTGTTAAAATAAAAGTACTAATACAACAATGTAAATACACTATATTACAGTAAAAGTACTTATTCCACACTTTAAAATTACAAAAAAATACTTTTCCTTAATTCTTTAGATATTTTTCACATATTTATTGGACATTTTTCACTTTTTTTTTAAATATATTTTACTAATAATGTTCTGTAATTTTTCAGATATTTCATGTATCTTATTAATACTTTTCCTACTTTTTTACAGATATTTTTCACATATTTTTTGGACATTTTTCACATATTTTTTTCACATATTTTACTAATAATCTTTGGATATTTTTATGAATGTTTGTGACATTTTTTCACATATTTTATCAATAATTTTCGGACATTTTTTGAATATTTTCCTGCCATTTTTCACTTATATTTTTCACATATTTGATCAATATTTTTCAGACATTTTTTCAGATATTTTTCACTGGATTACCAATATTTATAAAAATTTACAGTTAAATTATGTGCAACTATTTGACCGGCATGGAACTGGAGGTCTGGGGGCCCCTGGTGGTCTCGGGCCCCTGGTGGGATAGTTGCCCTCTCTGCCTGGCTGGTAATCCATCCTCAGTTCTTATGAGTCCCAATTTAGATTTTGACAAAGTTGTGATGCAACTAACAATTATTCTCATTACAGATGAATCTGCAGACTGTTTTCTAAA
Source organism: Sebastiscus tertius (assembly GCA_916701665.1). Taxonomy (NCBI): domain Eukaryota; kingdom Metazoa; phylum Chordata; class Actinopteri; order Perciformes; family Sebastidae; genus Sebastiscus; species Sebastiscus tertius. The sequence goes on along the minus strand of CAKAOH010024469.1, from coordinate 6,828 downwards.
GTAATTGATTAACTGTTTGGTCAATAAGACGTCAGCAGGAAGCTGACAGGTGGAACCACAGAACGTTTCACATTTCTGCTTGAAAATTAACTTAACTGATGATCAGAATAGTAGATAATAGATAGAAGTCCCTCTCAGGGAACCTTTAACCTTTGATTAATAAATCAACGTGTTCCTGTTTGATTCCGTCAGACGCCGTCGACTCAGAGCCAACCTGAGACACCTCTTCAGGCCGAGCTGCTGCCGGAGCTCACCGGCTCGGCTCAGAGTCCTCCGGCCGAGCACATCGTCACGCCGCCGTCCACCGTCGACACCGCCGCGCTGAGCGAGGAGCCGCTACCTGGTGAGGACGGGGTTTTGTTTTCACCGAGAAAGCATTCAGTATGTTTCTGTGGACAGGCGGCCATCTTTATTTATACAGAACATTTCAAACAGAGTGTTCAAGAAATTAGTGGCGTAAAAACAAACTTGCGCCGACAGCCATAATATATAAGTGATAATGTACAGCGAGCGGGTCGCTGTTGTGAAAGAATCTCGGCCATAGCAACTGTTTGTTATACATGGAAACGGTCTGTTATCCATAGCAACGGTCTGTTATTCATAGCAACGGTCTGTTATAGCCATGATTGACCAATCAGAATCGAGTATTCAACACAGCCGTGTAATGAAATATATATATATAAAATGCATCAACGACCAGCAACATAAATAAAATGTCTTTATACAAGTCAGGTGTTTCTGTAAGTTATAAACAATATATATAAATGTTGAATGGGTGGATATGTGGATGTAGGATTTATATAAAGACGGTGAAAACATTTAAGAAGTTGAAATGCTTGTTGAGGTTTGGCCTCTCTGCTGTGTCCTCCAGTCAAACCGCTCCCCAAGCCGAGCCGGCCCGCTCACATCTGCGCCACCTGCAACAAGGAGTTCAAGAACAGCTACAACCTGCGGCGGCACCAGTCGGTGCACACGGGCATCAAGATGAAAGACCGCGCGGCGCGGGAGAAGGAGGACGCAGTGAAGGGAGGACGGGTGGAGAAGCAGACGGTCCCTCTGTCCCTCCTCCACCTCACCCTACCCTCGCAACCTCCAGCTCCTCCACTCCCTCCAACCGCCACCGTTGTCGCCGCCGCCCCGGAGAACCAGCTCCCCCAGCTTCCCCAGCTCGATCAGCAGCACGCCAACCAAGAGAGCCAGCCGGTCTCCGTGTCCATCGCCCCGGCAACTGTAACTATGGCTGCACCGCCTCAACCCATCCAGGCAGCTGTTGTTGTCGTGGGCTCCATGGAGCAGGTGGGTTCGCTGGTGTGCAGGGAGGTGAGTGACCACGATCAAACCACCATTCAGGGTTGATTTCTATTTGTAGCTCCTAGTTTTGGTCATTCCTGAGTTTATTTTCTACCGATTTCATCTGCATGCAACGTCGAAAGAAATACCACCAGTCCTCCAAATATCATCAACGTCTTTGTTCAGTTAACAAAAAGCAATGACGGTAATGTGAACGCTAACACTAGCGGAGTCAACGTTAGCTCAGCTAAGTTTGGAAATAACTGAAAGAAGTGGGGTTGTATTTATACTAACGTGTTCTGAGAGGTGGAATTACTGTTTTTGTGAATGGAGTCTGGTGGCTTTGAAGAGAGCGACATATAACGGCTTCTCCTCCCCGTCAGAAAGGGCTGTCTGACGGCGAGGTAAAGCGGCTTCTAAAGCGTTTTCAGACGGGGAACCGAAGCCGCTCTCTTCAAAGCCACCAGACTCCATTCACAAAAACAGTCATTCTCCTTCTCAGAACAGGGGAGTTGCTGGTCTACTGCGATCGGTTATTGTGTGACTTTCTGATCTGAACTAACGTGGCGTCCACACAGCAGCACGTCGCTTAGCTTCCTGCCGGCACTCCTGACTGCTTCTCCAAACTGGGAGCACGCCGACCGCCATCTAAGTTACTGTATTAATACACCGACTATAAGGATGTATATATATATATACTGTACATGTAGCAGCGTCATCATCATACTTGCCAACCTTTTTTTCATAATTTTCTGTTGTTTTTTCCTTATACATTTACCACTAATATTCTCAGAGAATATCAGAGTTTTTATCTAATAAGATTACTATTTAAATCTCAGAGAATATCAGAGTTTTTTCTTGTAAATTTACGACTTTAATCTAAAAAATTAATATTCATAAACCATAAAATATACGACAAAAAGCCTTGGATATTCTCTGAGATTATATTATTTAATATATTATTTTAATGGACTTCTCTGCTGCTGCTCCACAGAATCCGAATCCCCACCCCAACACCAACCAGGTGAGGAAGAACCACGCCTGCGAGGCGTGCGGGAAGGCCTTCAGAGACGTCTACCACCTCAACCGCCACCGTCTGTCCCACTCGGACGAGAAGCCGTACTCCTGCCCCATCTGCCAGCAGCGCTTCAAGAGGAAAGATCGCATGAGCTACCACGTACGCTCGCACCAAGGCGGCGTGGAGAAACCCTACGTCTGTCCTCACTGCGCCAAGGCCTTCTCTCGGTACTAACGTAGATCAGATGAGACGTTCAGGGACCTTTTTTAAAGGAGCATGGAGGTCAAATATCAGTTTTTAATGACTGGTTCTGTTTTGTTTTCAGACCGGACCACCTCAACAGCCACGTCCGACAGGTGCACTCTACAGAGAGACCGTTCAAGTGCACGGTAACGTCTTCATCTGTCTGTTTACTGGAGTTCAACCAATATGGGTTTGTGAATCATATAGACCATGAAACACTGGATAATAATGATGATAATTATGGTGTTTTTAATAAAACAAATCTAACCTGAAGCGAGCCAGAATTAACCGTCTAACGTTGCATATTACACATTAATATGAAGCTGCGTTGTTGTAAATGAAAGTTAACAAAGGAAGCCATGTGGGTAAATAAATAAAAAGTAAAATACAATCAGAACTGAAGCACGGTGAGACAAAACAAACATTTAGAAGAATTCACTTTCAGGACTATTGTAGGTATAAAAAAAAGACAATATTCACAGAAAATCTCAGGGAAAAAACTCACAAATTTATGAGAAGAATTAATCGAATATTCTCTGAGATTAAAGTGGTAAATTAACAAGAAAAAAACTAAAATAGTGCTGTTTTGTCAAGGTACCCCGTCGCTTCACTTTGCAAGGTTGAATCAGCATAATTTATATTTTATTTTTTAACTTTATAATCTCAGAGAATATCCAAGTTCTTTCTCATAATTTTTAGGTGGGTTTTTTTGCATAAATTTACCACTTTAATCTCAGAAAATATCCAAGTTTTCCCTCTTAATTTTGCATAAATTTAGCACTAATATTCTCAGAGACTATCAGAGTTTTTTCTCATAAATACACCACTTTAATCTCAGAAATTCATAGTCATAAATCATAAAATGTAGGACAAAAAACCGTGAATATTCTCTGAGATTATATTATTTTATATATTATTTTTCAGGTATTTAATTCCCATCATGACAGAGAATATTAAAAAGGTACCCATAAAGTAATAGAAGATATCATCCATATTGTCTCTAGTTGTATTTCTGAGTGTGTCTCTCGCTACTCTCACTACACGTATGTATCCATGCCGGTCTTTTATGTTTTCCCACAGACGTGCACGTCGGCGTTCGCCACGCGGGATCGTCTCCGCGCCCATCTGGTCCGTCACGAGGAGAAGGTGCCGTGTCACATCTGTGGGAAGCTGCTGTCTGCCGCGTACATCACCGACCACATGAGGGTCCACAACCAGTCGCAGCACCACGCCTGTCACCTCTGCAACCGCAGTAAGTCACAGGAAACAGAGGCTTTTATTGTGAAGTCACTACAAGACGATAATTATATACGCAATTATATATGATAATATATAATTGTATTTGTTTATTATAGTTTGTATTAATATCTGAATCTGTAAAGTAACTAAATGTATCAGACACATGTAGTGAGATGTAGAGGAGTAGAAGTATAAAGTAAATACTCATGTACCTAGTACTTGAGTAAATGTACTTTCCACCACTGGACTCACAGGAGAACTCTCTTACAGTACATCAGAGTGTTTCTGTGTTTGTGTTTTCCAGGCTTCACCACGCTCACCTACCTGCGTGTCCACGCTCAGAAGCACCACGGCCAGGAGTGGAAGGAGAGCGGCGGGGCTCGGGGGGGCTTCGGTGGGACGGGGGCCGGGGGGGTGCTGCTCTGCCAGCTGTGCGGGGTGCAGTGCAAGACGGCCACGCAGCTCCAGGGTCACATGGGCACCCACGCCAACCAGGTGGACCCGGGCCCCGACCCGACCACGGCGGGTCCCGTGGGCACCACCAGCGTGGCCGTCACCGTGTCCAGCGCCAGCGCCGTGGGACTGCTGGTAACGGACTGCTCCGGCATCGCCCCGCAGCCCCACAGCTAGCACGCTGGGAGGGCCAGGGGGGGAGCTGGGGGTGGGACGGGTCGGGCTGGGGACAGAGACGGGAGGACGCCAACGAGGAGGAGGAGAGACGGCATCCAGTCCAGGTGTGTTAGTCATGAGTCCAGAAACATGTTCAATGGTAACATGTAAAGTTCACTGATTTTACACATCCTTGTGTCGGTAACTGCTCTGGTCTTTTTATAGTTATGTTCTGTCTGTGCTTGTTTTTTCTTTTTGTAGTCATTTTTCATCTCCTTGTAGTCATTTTGTGTTTCTTTGTAGTAGTTTTGTGTCTTTGCAGTTGTTTTGTGTCTCTTTCTAGTTGTTTTGTCTCTTTACAGTCATTCTGTGTCTATTTTTAGTAATTTTGTCTCTTTGCAGTTGTTTTCTGTCTCTTTGTAGTAGTTTTTCGTCTCTTTGCAGTTGTTTTTCGTCTCTTTGCAGTTGTTTTGTGTCTCTTTCTAGTTGTTTTGTGTCTCTTTGTAGTTGTTTTCTGTCTCTTTGTAGTAGTTTTTCATCTCTTTGCAGTTGTTTTTCGTCTCTTTGCAGTTGTTTTGTGTCTCTTTCTAGTTGTTTTGTGTCTCGTTCTAGTTGTTTTGTGTCTCTCTTAGTTGTTTGTGTGTCTTTGTGGTCATTTTGAGTCCCGTCCTGGTCGGTACGTGTGTCTCTGAGGGACATTTTGCAGGTGAAGGCCGGGGAGGCCCCTGACACTTTGGGCCTCTGGGCCCCTGGGCCCGTTCAGTATTCCATCCATCTGTGTGGTTCATGATGATATTTTGTGACATTTCCATGCGTTTGTTTTCACTTTCCAGATGTTTTCTTAACAGACTGTCAGAAGTGGACTCAGACCGGGAGAAGATCCTCTTTCCTCCTCAGCGTTGTTGGTGGTTTCGTGAGGACGTCGGCCTCCTACTTCCAGCTCCGTCAGCAGTGTTGAACAGCTGACCTGCCACCGACACTGAGAGACACACTAACTGTACGATGTCTCTGCAAATCAGACGGGTCAAAGCCAGCGAAGAGACGTCTGTGGATTAGACGATGAGGAAACCTCTGCTCATTCATGAAGCAGGAAGATTAATGTGTATTTTTATTCATGTGGCTTAGCGATTAGCTGTTTCTATTTGCCATCCTGTCATCGTTTTAACTGTCGACTGACTTGCACAGACTGTCATGATTTTGTAAAGCCGTTGATGTTTTTAGATAATTTATATTCCATGATATCAGTGTTTGTTTATAATGAGACCTAAGGACATATGAAAACACGACTTAATTCATTTTAGAGGTCGACCAATTAATCAATTCTGGCGACATGTGGGCTAAAACTTTGTGGTCCGGTCCGGGGAACAGCTGGTTTTACAGCACGCAGACGTGAAGTGGTATTCGTGTCATATTCAACCTGTTTCAGTTTAATTTTCCCCACAGAAGTTAATATATATATATTGAATATATAACGCAGCACTACCAGTCCACGATACGAGCGAAGGCAGACAGGGAGGAAAAGAAATCTGTCACTTTAACTTCCAAATTAATCCAGACACGTATCTATCCATTCATGAAATTAAATCGCACACTTTATGTTCCAGAAGTATTTTTTATTTACATATTTATTACTTTGAGTTTCATGTTCAGTTCCAGATTTATTTATGTATTTATTATTGTATTTATTTTTTTATTTATGTTTTAATTTAATTTAATTATTTTTTTATTTTATTTGTATTTTTTTATTTATGTTTTTATTAATTAATTAATTAATTAATTAATTGTAGATGTCGGTTAGTGGGCGGGGGGGGTATCGTCTTCTTCCTGCTCCAAACCATCGGTATTATATCGGCCTTTAAAGATCCGCCATCGGTCGACCTCGACCCTATTTTTTAACTCAACAGTCTCCAGTTTGCCTTCGTCAGATTCTCCAGAGCAGTGAAAGCTAACAGGACTCTGGATCAGCTGTTTCAGACGGGCCATCGTGTATATAAACACTTTTCTATAGCTGATAGAGTTGTTTGTGTATATCCCCCCCCCCCCCTGATGAACACTGAATGTGCGTTCCTTCTCTGCTTCATTTGGTCTTCGCTCTGTCTCTGGATGCTGATCTGTAACTCTTGATGAAGGTGACTTGTTGACTCGTAGCTACCTTCCTGTGGCCGTGTGCATATTGATTGTACTTGATGCATATAGAGCATAGCGCCGCGTTACTACTGTATTAAAACTAAGCAGTAAAATGACTCACTGTGACATCATCCTTCATACTAGAGTACTTCTACTCAAGCACTGTACTTAAAGTACACACTTGAGGTACTTGAGTCTTTTCTTTTCATGCCACTTTATACTTTTACTCCACTACATTTATCTGACAGCTTTAGTTACTTTATACATTCAGAAGACTACACTCAGTACTGCAGGGATATATA
>CAKAOH010024468.1:0-35296 GCA_916701665.1 Sebastiscus tertius | reverse complement strand
CCCCCCCCCCCCCCCCCCCCCCCCCCCCCCCCCCCCCCCCCCCCCCCCCCCCCCCCCCCCCCCCCCCCCCCCCCCCCCCCCCCCCCCCCCCCCCCCCCCCCCCCCCCCCCCCCCCCCCCCCCCCCCCCCCCCCCCCCCCCCCCCCCCCCCCCCCCCCCCCCCCCCCCCCCCCCCCCCCCCCCCCCCCCCCCCCCCCCCCCCCCCCCCCCCCCCCCCCCCCCCCCCCCCCCCCCCCCCCCCCCCCCCCCCCCCCCCCCCCTCCCCATTTTGCTGGCTCATCAGCATGCTGACGTGGTCTGCCTCCTAATGCCTGGATACGCCCTTATTTGGACCCAAGGTTAGCTCCCTGACATTTTCGAGCTGATTAAGAAGTTGCCTGGGCCGTAACCTTTGCGTGGCGTGAATCTGGCTGTCATTGCATTAGTGCTTCCATTATCATGCAGTCACATCTAATCTCACCTGGAGCTCGGGGCCTTCCTCGTGGATGGGGAAGGCAGCTAAAAGCCTCTTAATGTATGTGGGGGATCATTTGAATAAAGCTCCGACTCACAGATAGGGCTGAGGGTGAGGCGTTTAGCTAAGGCCAAATCAAATCAACGTCGTTAGAAAAAAAAAAGATTTCTGGCTGAATTACACCTCATTTTGCTTCTCAGCTAAATGAGATTGTAAGGAAAGAGTCACCGTCTGCTGATACTGTAAATTCTCAAATAGTGGAGGGTGCCAGTATATACCTCCTCTGCAGGGAGAAGCAGTTATATTTTTCTTTTTTTTCTTCTTTCTAAATATTTCAGGGTTGATTTTGTGTGTCTGTATTATATTATTCAATATTTTCAAAGAATGTTTCCCTCTACAATCAATAGAAATGTTACAAAACACTGACCAAGCCAGTCTCTTGAGTTATTCACCTCTATATTTTCCAACAACAGAGTGAGCAGGCACTGAGGGAATAAAGAGAAGAAGATGACAGCAGGGAGATGAGCGAGTTTGAACCCTGCCGATCTGAAATGTAAACTGTGCTCAAGGGTTTTTGCCCTGCGACACAGAGAAAGTTCTTTCTTCCAGGACCCCCGTGACCTCGTCCTCTGCTGCTGCAGCCCTGGGCTGCCTTGATTTGGATCCAACACGTCTCCCCTCGGTGCCTCTGAGCTGGAACCAGGCAAAGGCTGCAGGTCAAAAAGCCTCTGGAGATAGTCTGCTGTGAGCTCTGCTTTTCTTTTCTTTTTTCAACTTTTCTGTAATTTACCAAAGAAAAAAGTGTTCATGCAATTAGCAAAAATACAACAGGACTTCAGACTAACTTTTTACATTGGTTGCAATGGTGCGCCTATTTCATTTAGGTACACCAGGACAGGTTCACACAAACATTTTCGCTGTGCCTTTTGGCACTGCAATAATACATTTTAAGCATTTTGTCAGTTTCCATAGGCTTACACCGGGGATACCACCATACCAGAGATAGAGTAGTTGATACTATCAGTGAAATTCTATGATTATTCATACCAATTCGGTACCACGGTAAAAAAAATCAACAACAACGGAAAAACAATAAATCCCATGTTCTTTGCATACTGGTTTTTGTTAGGATTTCAACAGGTCATAATTCTCTCTCTATTTTATATTACTGTGAAAACATCTCCCTCAAACAACTGGATTTATTCAAGTTTCTCACCAAACCTTTTACAATTTACAAGATTACATTTGACCACATCATGATAAAGTTGTAATTTACCTTTGCCCCATTTCTCATTTTTTACTGAATAGAGCCTGAACGCACCATAATTAAATCAATGGCATCTCCCGTTAATTAGCTCTCGACCTGCTGATTTCAACACAGATTTGTTGTTCACAATGTAGCATTATCCATAGTGAATTAATTGCGTCCTAAATAGTCTACTATACTGTCCAGTATCCACATGTTTAGTTACATATACATATATATATATAAAATGGTCGCACTCTGGAGCCCTGTACAAATTGCATATTATTATTATTTCGATGAATAGCAGATTGTAGCTAGGCCTTCAACATGGTTACTCAGATATTTGCCTTCAAGAAAATGTATATAACAAAATGATCGACAAATGAGCTGATTAACAAACGTTCCTGTATCTGAGCTTTAACTCCTCTTACAAGCATAAACTTTTTTAGATTTCAGATTGAGTACTGATTGAACAAACAAGATTCAACAGGTTTATTAGTCAGATTTAGGGGTGTTTGTTTAGGGGTCTGTGTATTTTAACTTTAAACAGAGTCAGACTATAGCTGCTTCCAGTGTTTATGCTAAGCTAGGCTAACCACATCCTGACTCCAGCTCTGTACTTAACACACAGACATGAGAACTCAGGAAGAAGGCAAATAAGCTTATTTCCCAAAATGTCAAATTACTCTTTTAACTGAATGACATTTACACAAGCATCTACTTAGACCAGCCAATGAATGGGATCTGTTTTAGCAGCATGTCAGCTCTAAAAAAAAAAGGTGTGATTATCACCACTTTATTAAGTTCTCAAAGCAACATGAGTCAAATAGACAAACATCCAAAGACACCAAACAGAGCAGACTCCTTTAATGGAGCAAAAGAGAACAACCTGGAAGGTAACGATAACATTTGCTAAACACAAACTGCATCAGCAAAAAGGAACAGCTGTGGCAGGTGGCAGCGAACCAAGAGGGATATATGGACACAAGAGAACTGCTGCTAAACACCACAGAAATACACACACACACACACACACACACACTGAAATAACTACAGAGTGGAAATAACACCTTTCTGACACGGTCTCAGTCAGCTTCACAACGCTGAACGCAAAACAGAAAGATACATCCCAGAAGTTATTTTTTTTTTTTTACAAACAACAAAAACTAAAAAGAGACCTGACCAGGAAGCCTCCACCTAAATAGTGTTAACATTTTACAGTATTCACAATATATAGAGAACACAAGATTAATAAACAGAAATAATATGATGAATAGTGATGACAAACAATTACAACAAGATATATACAGTATAATAACAACAAGAACAATAAATATATATAAAAAAAGACAAGAAATGTGTGTGATGTGCATAAGCAAATGTGCAATGTGTGTGTGTCTGTGTGTGTGTGTGTGTGTGTTTGTGTTTGTGTTTGTGAGGGGGATATTGGTTTAAACATCTGCATTGACTCCTGAGCAGTAGTAGTCGTACACTGTGACAAAACAAAAAAAACAGATACATGGACAACATTGGGGAAAATACACTGCATGATTTTAGCTCCATTTCTGAGCTATTTTGAGCCACGCGACTCAGTTTAGAGTCGTTTGCCGTGCAGTGTTTAGGAGGGACCAAGTATCGATTAACTCCATCCGTTGGACAGTTGGATTAATTTCTGACATGTGAGAAATTTTGGTCGGCCAACCACAGGCTCTTGCACAGTTGAAGCAGAGCCACAAGACGATAACCCAACGTCCCCAAACGTGCCTTTTTTCTCCTTCTTTAACAGTAATCAGAGCGTAACTATCAAGATAACAATGTACAATAGATATAGTAAAGGGTAGCTAGCTTACCTCCAATTCTCTCTGCAAAATGGACAAGCCATAATGTCCACGTCTTCCTCGCGACTTGCGAGTCCATATTACGCCCACAGTGTGATCACTCAGGTCGTGGCTGATGTTCGGACCGTACAGTGTGATCACTCAGGTCGTGGCTGACAATTGGACCTTACAGTGTGATCACTCAGGTCGTGGCTGATGTTCGGACCGTACAGTGTGATCACTCAGGTCGTGGCTGATGTTCGGACCGTACAGTGTGATCACTCAGGTCGTGGCTGATGTTCGGACCGTACAGTGTGATCACTCAGGTCGTGAGCTTTGACTTTACATGGTAAACGATCTACTCGTACAGTAGGAGGAGGAAGTACACAACAACATTTCTAAAAATGGTACAGAGTATGCCGAGCTTTACAAAACAGCAGTTAAATGACCCTTGAAGCATCTTTTGACACATTTAATAGATGTGTCTTTGATAGATGTGAATAGCTTATCTATAATTAGGTACCCCTAAATCGTATTGCAAATTGACCTCTACTAGTGAGGAATTTAGGAGGATGAAGATCTAAAGATGTACGACCTGAGTAAGAATGAATCTGAAAATTTAATTTAAAATAGGTCTTGAACTGCTCAGGAAAATTCCCTTCACCGAAGAGGATCTTATGAGTAAAAACACATATTTGAGAAATATTGATGTCAGAAATAGTAAGAATCTGGAGTTTCTGAAATAGAGGATCAGAGGAGATGTGTGACTCAGGGGATGGGGACAGGGATGAAATAGACTAAACTAAAAAGTAGGGAGACAGTTTGTGGTGACAAGAGGCCTAACCCTTCTTATTATACCAATAGATGTATCTATTTTTCTACTAACTCAGTCAGTTTGTTCTCTCCAACCCCAAGCTCTCATCAACAAGAATTCCCAGGAATTTAGTAGTTGATACTTGAGGCACCTCAACAGACTCAATTTAAATGTTTGATAAATCCTTAGAGTATTCATAGACTCATCATCATAGACTTTTTTTGTGGTTTCTCTTTGGGGTAAAAAAGAACCAGCAAAAATATACTTGCCTTCAAAATGAGCCTCTAAATGAATGTGATGAATGTTGAAAGTTGAAAGTTGAGAGACGCTGTGGCTCTCAATGACTCCTGTCCTTCTCCCTTTTCTGAAAAAAGGATTTCTTGTCTGTCACATTGTACTTCTTCTCACTTCTGTGAGAAATAAATTGCCCTGCTGCAGTGTTCTGCTTCCTCTAGGAGCTCGCTTTCATCTGTGTTCCCTATTTGTAGAGTTCATTTGTGTTTTTTAGATGGAGGCAGGCAGGAAGAGTTGGAAAAATGTGTAAAAACAAGTAATTTGTATCTCGGAAACTCTGTCATTGTGTTTTTGTCAGCAAAATATTATAGAATATACAACCCATGTGTGTGGCATCCAGGATAGAGTGTGTGCTTACCACTTTTCACTTCAGTCAGTGTGTGTGTGTGAGAAGGTCAGCGCTGCGGGTCACAGGGCTGCACGGACACAGCACAGCCAACTGCTGTTGGCAGAGTGCGCAACGCTCACATTAGAGAAATGAAGCGGCCGCCTGCTGCATGGAGCTGGAGGCAGATGTTGAGAGGCAGCCTCCCAGAGGGCACAGAGGATTAGCAGGTTGGAAACATGCTCTCTGCTGCTCCTGTCATCTCTACCTTCTGTAAAGAGTAGTATTGCTCCTGACAGAATGTCACTTCCACGTCTGACATATTAGCCCCACTGTGGGTCCCTGAAGTGAGTTTACCATTCCTTCGGGCTGGTTTTACAGTACTGCACACTTCACATTGGTTTCTGCACACATCGTATGATGTTCAATTTTTAACTTCTAGGTAGAAAAATAAAAAAAAAAGTTTATTGTGTCCCTTTAATGCAGCATTTTACAGGACGCCTTGGCATATTGAGGAAGCTGGTATCAAAACTTTTTTGATCACAATTGCTGCTGTACCATTTGATCTTCACTGCAGTTATACCTCATGTCAGGTTGTCTGTATTTACAGGCTCTGGCTGTATCTATTTGGCGTGGAGAGGAGGTCGTGTTGCTCTGGCTCTATCTATTCGGCATGGAGAGGAGGTTGCGTTGCTCTGGCTCCATCTATTCGGCGTAGAGAGGAGGTTGTGTTGCTCTGGCTCTATCTATCTGGCGTGAAGAGGTGGTGAAGTTGCTCTGGCTCTATCTATTCGGCATGGAGAGGAGGTTGTGTTGCTCTGGCTCCATCTATTCGGCGTAGAGAGGAGGTTGTGTTGCTCTGGCTATATCTATCTGGCGTGGAGAGGAGGACGTGTTGCTCTGGCTCTACATTTCTGACATGGAGAGGAGGTTGTGTTGCTTGGGCTTTATCTGGTTGGCGTGGAGAGGAGGTTGTGTTGCTTGGGCTCTATCTGGTTGGCACAGAGAGGAGGTTGTGTTGCTCTGGCTCTATCTATTTGGCGATGCCGGGAAGCTGCTTAACATCCTCCTGGATCCACCTTCTCACATATGTTCACATTACATGTATTATATTTTGTCATATGGATTGTCTATGTTGTATTTTCATTATATTGTTACTGTGTACACATGACATCTATTGCACGTCTGTCCATCCTGGAAGGGGAATCCCTCCTCTGTTGCTCTTCCTGAGGGTTCTACCATTTTTTTTGGATGGACTCTCAAGCTATTAATACTACATCACTTACTCCGACCATTGACTAACGCCGCGGGTGGGTTTACATTGGAGTTAGCTGAAAGCCGGTTCATCACACACTGTTGCTAAAGGGTGCCTCCGAGCATCGGTTTCCGATGCTGAGGGGTACCGACACAAACGGTGGCATTTGATGAGCTTGTAGTGAAACCGGGTTGGTAATGTGCATGAATGCATACAAAACTCTCCCAAGAGTCTACAGCTATGCCAATGGCTCTGTGTGCTGTATTCAGTGCACCATCAGAATGTGGACACAACTGGTTCAGAAGTCACTTTCAGTAGCTTGTGTCTTGCAAGCTAGCAGCCATTGTGTTAAGACTAAGATAGAACTTTATTTATACCAAGAGAAACTGTAAAAAATTGCAGCAGTTTCAGTGCAAAGTAGGAAAGAGTGCAGATATACCAATAAAGGTGCAAATACTTTGTTATGTTTGTCGATACAAATGCATCATCTGCTACATCTCTAGTGTCAGTTTTGGACTCTCCATCTCTTTGTACTACGTCAGTTGCTCCGACTGTCTAATAATGACGTGGATGTGTTTACATTGGAGTTAGTGGAAAGCCGGTGTGTCTCATACAGACGCTAAAGGGAGCCTGAGAGGCCGAGGGGCACTGACCCATCAGCCAAGTCGCATAGCAGTTTGTGAAATAGTCACGAAATTTAATGCTTTGATTCTTGTACATAGACACAAATTTCATATGTTTTCGTGATGGTCAGCACTAAATCTAAGTAGTTTGTGCCTTAGCCTAACCAAGTCGATCTTTTCCTAAACCTACGTAGTTTTATTTTGAAAAGACTGGAGCGGAAATTGATACATGCGTCACCTGTTGCTGGACAATCGTAGGAAAATGCACAAAAAATACGTTGTTGAAAGTCGTGCTGAGCGTCATGAAGAAAAAAAGGAAATTTGTGTCTATGTACACAAATCAAATAGATTATATTTTGTGACTATTTCACCGGGTTGGATGTTTATAATTTATTTGAGGTTCGTCCTTAGCTGTTTGCTATCATGCTAACATCATTGCACTTGCTCAGCTGATCCAAGCAAGTGGCACAAAACAGCACAAAGCAGCCTCTAAATCTGCTTTCACCAGTATAAGGATTTCAGTTATACAATGTACAATTCTCACAAGACAACCCCAAATTATTCACCATTAAGTATTCTAGAGAAGCCATTGATTTGTCACTGTCAGAGAAACACTGTATTGACCTAATGAAATGCCCTCAATGCTCTTGTGAAAGGAGGAGACCTGTCCAGTCAGAAAACACTACAGTCAATCAACATCCTGCTGCTTGTCCCTGTGTGTCTGGCCCTCTGAAAAGACACAAATTAATAATTCAGAGTCATCTCAATCTCATCGGGTCACCGGGTCATTTCCTTGTTCAGTGGGTGGAAGTTTAATGTGGGGGTGTGGGGTGTTATTATCAACAAAGATGAGATTACAGTTTGGTGTGGAAGAGGAGAGAAAGCTCGAACAAAGAGAGGCCTCTGCTGTCCGTCTCCACTTACTGGCTGTCCTCAGGGTGAAGCGAGTCTGTCTGGGAGACTGAATGTGAGGCTGTCTGCACAACAAAGGTATCAGTTTCAGACTGAGGTGGCCATCAACATGTCTGCGTAATGAGTTTGACATTGGCATGGACACTCTGTCAGGAGGAAGTCTGAGAGGAAACGCTCACAGCAGAGCATTTTAAGATGACAGCTCTTTCCATGCTGTCAATCAAACCCTGCATATACTGTAGACTCACTGCGCTATATATTGCTATTTGTCATCTGTGTGCTCCTAAGGACCTAATGGTACCATGTATCTCCGCCTGAATAGCTATATGTTTTCCTACCAACATGTCCTGCAAACTAAATGACGTTATGGGTCATTTGTCATTGCCTTTGCCCAATCAGTGTTGGGCGATAACACATGACTTAGTCAAAGAGTAGAATCAAAGAGACAGAACTATGGTGCTTTTTTGACAACAGCCGCTGCCGCCATTTTGGACTGAAAACACCAATCAATCTGTGGCCATGGATGTATAAAGAGACGTCTGTAAATCAGAGGAGAATTTTCTTTAGGTAAATCAACTTCCCAGTACGAACACTTAAATATCCCTCATTTAAATAGTTTTGTCCTGTGATGGTCTGTAAGGGCTTCTGGACAATATCTGTCATTGTTTTGTGTTGTTAATTGATTTCCAATAATAAATATATACATACATTTGCGTAAAGCAGCATATTTGCCCACTCCCACAGAAATACTTGACATATCTCCCTTTAAGGTACATTTTGAACATAACAAAAATGTGTGATTAATTTGTGATTAATTAACTATTTTAATTGATTGACAGCCCTACTCATGACATATTCCCATCAGCCTGAGCTGTACTTTTTGCTGTACTTTGTGTTTAGTACTAATTAGTAAACGTTAATATGCTAACATTCTATACTGAGACGTGAACTCAGTAAACATCATACCTGCTAAACGTCAGTATGTCGGCATTGTTATTGTGAGCATGTTGCCATTAACGGTGCCATGCCATTGTTCTGACAGCCCATTATTATTGGACCGAAAGCCCGTTTGTCCAACAGCCCGTTATCCAAAAAACAAGCAACATACAAAGCCAATTGTTCCGAAGGCCCATTTCTCCGAAAATTCAAACTCTCCGTGCAACGAACAGAAGCACATGGCTAATTATTATGCCGAATGATGTCATCGGACCTTCTCGATTTTTAAACTTTAACTTAGAAACTTTGTCACATACATAGAGTACAGGTAGATGCATGACATTTGACCTCTGCATTTAACCCGTCCTAAGCATTTAGGAGCAGTGGGCTTCCATAAAGCACCCGGGGAGCATCTTGGGGTTCAATGTCTCACTCAAGGACACTTCGACATGGGGACAGGAGGAGCCGGGGATTGAACCGCTATCCTTGTGTTTAAAGGATGACCCGCTCTACCCCCTGTATTTTTGGAGCAACGGACCTTCGGAATAATGGGAGTTTGTTTTCGGGATAACAGCCTGTTGGACAAAGGGGCTTTTCGGTATATTGGGGTTTCATCTAGCCCTCCTTATAGTATAAACCTCCAGCTTCTAAGGTAATATCATGAAAAATACTATGAGTGGACTAATTAAGTTTAAGTTATAAAGTTTGTGGGAATGATGTATGGATCTTTTCTACTCTTGATGAAATCTTAAAAGCCAAATGATAAAAAGCAAAACACGTCTGCTTACGTTAACCAACCTGAGTTTATTCTTCTATAATGAACTGAAATAGGATCCACAGACATTTTTCAGGAACACCAGCAGTTAAGACTGAAATGACTTCAAAGGAACATACTGTGTAATGAGTGCACAAGTTCTATTTATGCCATAAGCAATATTTTAAGCCACTTGATTGCTGGGTTGCCACGTCTGAAAGGACTGGACTGGAGGATCGCTATAGGTTGATTAACAGCAGATTTGTCCATCCTGACGACAGAGAGCTTGAAGGCTGACGATCTAACTTTGGAGAGTGACCGACCGACTGATCTGGGCTGCACTGACCATATCCAACAGGTTTAATATATACTTACTGACATCTGGAGCTGAGCTGAAGTGTGTTTCCAGAGTTACGCTTACGTCTATTTAGGGGTACCTGTGACCCTAAGTTAACAACACAACAACCAGGAAGTTAAGTGGTACAGTGGAAATGCCAACCCGTTCTCACTCCAAACTTGTCACTTGTTGTCTCCCGGCTTCTGACCCAGAGGCATCGAGGCACCCTTTAGCGCCAGATGTTCAGAGCAACTAACGTAGTATAAAGAGCAAGAAAGTATGAATATGGCCGGTGGGAGGCAAGGTTGGACGGGTCAATTAAACACAGAACTTTCACCAAGGAGACTGCTGTTCATGTACCATGTGAAACAACTTTGACTCATTTTACTATGGTTTTGTTATGTAACTTTCATAGTTATGTAACTAAAAAACTTATTTTATGTAACAAATGTAGTACGACCTTTTCCTCAGCCTTACCAAGTGCTTTTGTTGCCTAAACCTAAATAAGAAGTTTATTTTGAAACAGGACTGACTGAAAACTGACCAGAACTGACATGCCGTCTGTGACACTTCCTAAATCTAGAGCGTCATAGTTTGACACCTGGGACACACAGGGAACATCAGGAGTGCGTGGCGTGGCGGCTGTATGATTCACGCGTTGGGTGTTCACACCAGCTGCGTTTCAGCTGTATGTCTGCTGCAGACAGAGAAAGGTTAAGAAACGTGTGGTAATTTGTAAATGATAGTAATAATCGACTATTAAAGCTCCGTAGTATATTCATTCATGAAGCTCTACAAGTCACTGCAGGGAGTGGAACAGCAAGCTTATTAAAGATTATTTTTTGGGTCTTTTTTGGCTTTTTTTGGCACTAGGGTGGATAGACCAGAAAGAGGGAGCGATAGGGGGCGACATGCAGCGAAGAGCTGCAGGTCAGACTCGAACTCGGCCGCTGTGGTGAGGACTCAGCTTTGGTATATGGGCGCCCACTCTACCAGGTGAGCTACCAGGGCATCAAGACTTCCTGTAGAAGTGGAGTTAGGTGACCTTTCATCCTAATGTTTTTTTGTTTTTGTTTTTTTGATTGGATAACATTACAAATCCGATCACATTCCGATTGCAATGCGTTGTGTGTGCATTTGCACCTGCATTAACATGTTTTTTTGTTTTCCAGATACAGGTATCTTGATACAGATCACATGTTAATACCAAGCAAAATCTTTGAGCTCTAACACCCTGTACAGTAAAGAGGAACAAGTTTAGTTGATCGCAGCTGTGGCTCAGTGATAGAGCGGGTCGCCCACCAATCAGAAGGTCGGCAGTTTGATCTGCCATCAGTGTATGAATGTGTGTGTGAATGGGTGAATGCTGACATGTAAAGAGATTTGAGTGGTTGGAAGGCTAGAAAGGCACTATATGAATGCAAGTCCATTAACCATTTACAATGATAGTAATCCATCAAAGGATTGTGAAATAGCATACATTCTTCAAGGCTTCCATCTCCCTTGCTTTTCCACCAGATTTAAGGCCATCATTTGCTCCTGTTTTGTTGGTTTTCCCTGACCTTCAAAGCAGCTGGCCTATGCCTTTGTTCGACAAGTTGCCAGACTGGACAACAATCCAGACAAACCCTGAAAGTCACTCTCTTAGAGTGAAAAAGGGAGGTTTCATCTGTGGTTGTGTGCTCACTGTCACCTGTCAATTAGTATCAGTTCAGCCAGGATGTCAGCAGGGTGACGGTACGTGACACCAGGGGAAGGTTGGGGAGTTCCTGTTCAGCTGGAAAGTACATTCTGTCAGGAACGGTGGAAGAAATGATGTCTGTCAGCATACTGAGTCATAAGAGCACCATAAACCCACCCATCTATCTATCACCTACATGTTGGTGACAGTGGAGTCATCTGAGACCCTGCTGTCCTACAGTGAATGTTTATTAGAAGAACTATCTCAGGCTAGTTTATGTGGTTTAGTGTGTGAAGCAGTCCTTGTTTATGCTGATAACACACTACACACATATACATCTTTTATATCTATTATTTATTTTACCTTTATTTAACCAGATAAGTCAATTGAGAACCAATTTTTATTTAAAGGTCCTATATTGTAAAATGTGAGATTTTCAGATCTTTTATATTATAAAGCAGGTTTAAGTGCTATATAAATACTGTTAAACTATCAAAATGCTCAATATACAGAGAAATACACACAGCCCGTATTCAGAAATTGTGCATTTGAATCAAGCCGTTAGGATTTCTGTCTATTTGTGATGTCACAAATATACAATATTTATATTTATACAATATTAATTACATGGTTTTAAACATAAACATTCTAAATGTGTCCCAGTTAATTTCCTGTTACAGTGTATATGAATGACATCAGCCGACAGGAAGTAAACATGGACCCACAATGTTGCCTAGCAACGCAATTCCGTTGCAATTCCGTTGAAATGCACTAAAACGGAGCGTTTCTGACAGAGGGTGAGTACAGGCAAATTTTTTTTAACATTACAGCGTGTAAACATGTTCTAGTAGAAACACAAAATACAAGTATGAACCTGAAAATGAGCATGATATGGGACCTTTAAAATGACAAGCTGGCCAAGAAGCAGCATCAGAGGCAACGCTACACAAGACATTAGACATAGAGGATGAATACAACTAGTGAATTAAAACAACACAATTAAACATCATAATATATACAGTATATACAACTATATATATATATATATATATATATATATATATTATGTGCTGTGTTCCAAGAGGCAAATTCAGAAGCAGGTGCAGTGATCAGAAACTATCACTTGTAATGGATTATTAAAGCAGGGTAAGGGAATGAGGGTGTGGAGTTTTGAGGGTTTTTTTAGCATCTTTTGCAACTCCAGTCCTCCAAAGGAGCTGCAGACTTTTGGAATGACCGTACTAATGACTTTGCTAAAACGTAAATTTCGGACATTGTTGGAGATACTGAGTAGTGACTGGATATATGGAGGGGTTTTGCCAATGGTAGTTTTATAAATTAACCGATACCAGTGGATCTGACGCTTGGTATGGAGTGATGGTGTCCAGTTTATTGACAAGACTTTGTAGATTAAATCGCCATATTGGGAGAAATGTCATTTTAACCAAGGTGTGCTTTGCAGAGTGGGTAAAAGATGATTTATCATGGTATAGGAAACCAATTCTTGGCTCTGACTTTGGCGAGTAGAAGGTGATAACATGTAGATTTTCACTTCTCCTCCCTGATGAATGACAAACTTGACACATTAAACTAACGTGGTCATTTTTTTCTTCCTTGTTAAAGCAGTATTACATTCCAGCCAACAGAATATTTTGCAGCATACCGTAATATTTGAAATTGTGCATCAAACTAGAGCAATAACGAAAGAAACCTATTAGCCTCTAATAAGAAATGTGCCTCCCTATCCAGGCTGTTATCAATTACCGTCTGTGGTCATGGTGGTATATTGTTCTATCATTCAAAATTACAAATCACAAATTTTCCTCGGGGGGCTTTTCAATATGTACAGGATACGACACCCTCTGTCCTTTACAGTACCACTCTGTCATCGGATAAGGAAAAACTTAACGAAAAAAAATGACAGAAACCTCAGGAAAGAGCAACAGAGGAGGGATCCCCCTTCCAGGTTGGACAGACGTGGAATAGATGTCGTGTCTGAAACGCTCCGTTTTAGTCCATTTCAACGGAATTGCAACGGAATTGCGTTGCTAGGCAACGGCTTTGGTTCATGTTTACGTCCTGTCAGCTGATGTCACTCACATACACTGCAACAGGAAATAAACTGGGACACATTTAGAATGTTTACTTTTAAAACTGTGTAATGATCTAAATATTGTATATTTGTGACATCACAAATGGACAGAAATCCGAACGGCTTGTTACAAAAGCTCAGTTTCTGAATACGGGCTGTGTGTATTTCTCTGTGGATTGAGCGTTTCAATACTTTCACAGTATTTCTATATCACTTAAACCTGCTATATAATATAAAAGACATGAAAATGTCACTTTTTACAATATGGGACCTTTAAAGAGACAGGCGCTAAAACGGTGCGTTTTCAAACAGAGGCTGAATACAGGTATATTTCGACAGACAAATGTCTAAAAATGAGAAAAATAGTGTGTTTTATTGAACATTAAAGCATGTAAACAGGTTCCAGAGGAAAACCAGAGTACAAGTATAAACCTGGAAATGAGCACGATATGTCCCCTTTAAATCTAGAGTAAAACATATGCAGGTATGGTCAGTCTGGATTGACTGAATGTAAAAAAAAAACAGACACACACTACTTCTCATGCATAATGACTCTGAGGATCCTGGCAGTTTTGTGTCCGTGTGCTGCTCCTCATGAATAACAAGTAAATACTGTATTTATTAGATTCCAGCTTGTTTCACATGCGCTGACTTCAGAGGGAAACATCAACTTTGAATGTGCCTTTGATATGCCCTGCAGATTTCACATCTCTGAATCCAGCTCAAAACAATGTAAACACTTAGCATTTATCAGGCGACAGCGTGGCAACAGTCGGCCACCCCTCCAACTAAACATCCCCGCGTCCCCTGGGTAGAGGCTTTTAGGGCCTCCGTTTCAAGTTGTTTACTTCCTCTGACAGCCACTATTCTGCCACTCAGCCATAGAGAACTATAGCAACAGAGACTGAATTATTCATTACAGTCAAAAGCAAAGGCATTCATTAAATATTATTTGCAAAGGAGAACAATGGCGTTCAAAGGCTTATGAAGACAAAAACAGGCCACACAGGCCCCCCACCCTCTGCTCTAAAAACTGAACTTTTACATTTGCTCGAGGCTTAAACTTTATGTATGATCCTGCATGGATACACTGCCTCTACTTTGAAGTGTGCAGTCCACCATGAATGGCAAAGCAGCAGCAGCAGCAGAGGGAGAACATTGCATAGAAAACTGCCAAACACTACTAACAAGCTGAGGAGATTGTTGCTTTTTTCAGCCGAATCCTCTACTTTATCTGTCAGGAGAGCAGTGATGAGGACAATGTTAAAATTATAATGCAGTTTGTAGCCATGTTGAACCCTCAATAAACAATCTCCAAAAGAATTGGGGGTGGTTTCATTTCATGTACTTAGATTCCTTGTGAAACCTCCCAGGATGAAACCCCCCATTCCCTTGTCCAAGAAGGGTTCAACCATCTGGTGCCTTCAAATGGGGGTCGTGGTTACCGTGTTTATGAGTTGGGCCCATATTGGCCGTGCAGAGTCAAACCATGCCTGATTTGCGTTTCCATTAATAGATTTAGCGTGCAGATTTGTGCCTCACCGTCCCCAAGATGGTCTATCTCCAGAGTCGGGCCAAAGTGTGCCCAACCGCCTCCAAGCAGGTTACGGTGACATCTCACCGACCACCGCCAACACGTAATGACCCCCCTTCTCCCCCTCAAACAAGCGTGTGTTGTGAGACTCAACTCATGTCTATGCAGGAGACCAGAGAGACATTTTTAAGTCTCTGTGTGTTCAGCTGTCAGTACTTCTGTAGCTTCTCACTGAATCCCTGTGGTTTGAAGTTTAGTTTCTCTCTTGTGTCCCTGTTTGTACTTTCAGCTGTATAGAAGCCGTGTTAAGTTGCTGCTGATGAAAACCCAACATTTTCTGACTTTCCTGCTTCATAATAAAAGCTTTTAAATAAAAAGTAATGGGGGACTTTTACTGTGAAGAATTTATAGGAAATTAAATGCTTTTTATACCCCCATGACAACATGGTTGGGGGTATATAGCGCTTCACGTGTCCGTCTGTCACACTTTAGTTTCTGGAGCAGAACTCGAAAACTATTCAACTTAGGAACTTCAAATTTGGTATGCTGGTTGACAGTGTGGTCTAGTTGTGCCTTTTGGGGGTTAGAAGTCTAGGGTGCCCAAAAGTTTTGAAATTTTTCCAAAAGGGCAAAACCTTTGGCCCTACTTTAGTAGGGGGTCAAGCAGTGAGCCTTGTTTTGCCTTGTATCACTGATTTAGCAGAGCTTTGTTAGCAGCAATTCTTCAATAAAAACAAGTCTACGGCCTAATCCCGATGTCCTCCATAAGACCTTCAGCCCTGAACCCTCAGGGAATAGACTGCTAAGCTGCTAGGGCTTGAAATGGTATAAATATGAATGGGACGGCACTTTGCGGTTACATATCACGTTACTGTGACGATGATAATTGTGGGTTTTTATTTTATGTTTTTTACTGCCTGATTTGAACGTCTTCCAGGCTTGTGTCTTTCAAGAGGTATACTTGTTATCAAATAATCAATTTACTATTTTTTGTCAAAAACGGAAAAAGCTAAATGAAAAGAGGTGCTTGATGAATACCAGGTGTAAAATATCACCTATGCTTGCATTCCTTTTTTATGTACCATCTTCCCTCCGGGCTTCCTCTGGTAGCCCTGTGTTTAACATCACAAAGCTATGAATTGTGGGTAATTCCCTCAGGCAAAGTCTGCAGAAATGCAGGCTTATGGAAAGTGGTCATAAAGGGCTCAAACTGTATGTGAGAGCCCTCATGCTCCTGGCGATTTGACAGTGAAACAGAACCTAAACCCTCACAGACTTTGGGAGGACACGCCTTAAAGTCCGTGAATCCGTGAGTGTGGACATTGGGATTGGGCCTTCTGCAGGGTACAAGCAGCAAAAAATAACGGGGGACTTTTATTGCGAAGAAGATAGGAAATGGAATGTGTTTATCCACCATAATACAGACGCTCCTTTGACCACTAGTCACAGCCGTGGTTACACACACCTTCAAGCAAGTTAGCCCTGTTGTAATGGAGATGTAAACCGAGTCAAGCCAAGCCAGCACCTGTGTATGGAAAAGAGGCTTAGTATTACTGGGAATATATATATATATATATATATATATAAATAATATATAAAAAAAGAGAAGGATCCATGGAGAGTTGGGCATACAAAGTGTCTGATTTTGACACGAAACTGCAGTTTGCATCCGTCTCCTGCCAGTCCATCCAAGTAGTTTTAGTTCTCTGAACTTAACCTCTTCTACCCTACAAACCCGGTACCAGGTTCAGCTGAGCTGTGTGTTAAAATACTGCCTTTAAGGACTTCCCAAAATGCTGTGGTGGGCTTTTTCCCGAATGGTTTCTAGAAGACGAGGCCTTAACGCTACTAAAACAACACTCCACGTGTATTTTGTACAAACAATGTTTGTTTGGCAATGATTTCAATATTTTAGTTACAAAATCAAGAAACGAGAAATTGTATTTTTACTTTATGATATTTTTGACCGTTTTTATATTGAATGTAACATACTTGACTTTGGATTTGTTTTAGTTATATTATTTACTTTGTTATTGATATTATTTGTTATTATCTAACTTTTACATGATCATATTTCATTATTATAACAAAACTACTCCATTTGGAGTTAAAATTATACAATTTAGTTTTTTTTTTTTAATGATTTTATACTGTGCACAATGGTAGAATGTGATGAGGGTAAATGTCATGGCCAAAGGCTCCATTGTGTGCACAGAGCCTCCTGTAGTGGATATCAGGAGTATTTTAGAGCCAGATTCCCTTTCAAGAGGTACAAAACCCATTTGGCACACTTTGGGTATCCAAGTGGCCCAATGGAGAGTCCTCCTGGTCCTATCCTCACTAAAACCTTTGTAGAATCTATGTGCTTTGTGTTATTCATATCTGCTTTGGCACAGTTGTAGTCAAGAAGTTGCTGAATGAACTCTGTGCAACCTACCAATATTGAGAAACATGATCCTGATTACGATTTTAGCCATAACTGTGAATCCCTTTCTGTGATTCTGTTCATTCTCTATCTGTGTTACTGAAGTCTGCTAAAGACAAAGCTAAGCTTTAACCCAGTAGATACAAATTCATTATTTTCCCTAAGAAGTGACCGATAGCGATACCGGTTATCATTCTTCCTCTTCAGCGTTTCCACTGAACGTCCTGCAACATTAACGCGATGATGACGGATGCTTTTCGGTAGGATGTTCGTCAGCCGTGCATTAATATGTTTTGCGTCTGCTAATACCATTTTTCTCTTCGGGCCCCCAAATGATCTCGCTCCAGATAAATCAGAGCCGGAGGTTTTTACTCTGCCGTGTTGTAATTCGTATCATTTTCCCATAATCATAACTCATGCTGTCGCCATAATTAGTTAACTGTGTTTAATCACACGCAAAATTGATCCCTGGGTAAGTAATGTTTCTAGAAATCCCTTCCCAACTGTGATTCTGGTCCCCGCTCATTTGTAACGGCGTTGTGCTAATGATGGTGCTCATGGTGGCAGCGTGGAAGGCAGCGGGTGGTCTGGGTATGAGCTATACTCATGTTCTGGCAAACACAACAACTCCATACAGAACCCGGGTTTATCAATAATTCCCTTTGCCTCGTTACAATCACCTCTGAGAGAAGCAGCTGAGGGATGCTGGTGAGGCTCAGAAAGAGGCATGCATGTCATTATGCAGGCAGGATTCTCCTGAGACAGCCTTCAATTCCTCTCTGCTCTCCTTCTGTTTTTCTCTCCCAGTCTTCCCTCCATCTCTTCTCTGTCTTGTCAGTAGCAAAACATGCACAACTTTAATTAATTAGTCCCATAAGACCTGGACAAGTCTGAGATAACAGACTTCCTCCTAGACTGCTGCTGAGCTCTGCAGATCTTGTGACGCTGCAACTTCCTCAGCTGAACCTTCCTCTTTGTCCTCAGTCAAACACACGGCCTCATTAACCCTTCTGAACCCTCCTGACGCTGCTCTACTCAATTCTTCCTCTCTAAATTTACAGTAG
Organism: Sebastiscus tertius; assembly: GCA_916701665.1. Lineage (NCBI taxonomy): Eukaryota > Metazoa > Chordata > Actinopteri > Perciformes > Sebastidae > Sebastiscus > Sebastiscus tertius. The sequence goes on along the minus strand of CAKAOH010024468.1, from coordinate 16,734 downwards.
GGCTGTTAATAGATTAAAATAGTTCATCACGATTCATCGGAAATTAATCGCACATCTTTTATCAGTTCAAAATGTACCTTAAAGGGAGATTTACCAAGTATTTAATACCCTTATCAACATGGGAGTGGGCAAATATGCTGCTTTATGCAAATGTATGTATATATTAATTATTGTAAATCAATTGACAACACAAAACAATGACAGATATTGTCCAGAAACCCTCACAGGTACTGCATTTAGCATAAAGCAATATGCCCCAATCATAACATGGCAAACTGCAGCCCAACAGGCAACAACAGCTGTCAGTGTGTCAGTGTGCTGACTTGACTATGACTTGCCCCAAACTGCATGTGATGATCATAAAGTGGGCATGTCTGTAAAGGGGAGACTCGTGGGTACCCAGAGAACCCATTTACATTCACATGGACCCATTTGAAAATGGCCATGCCAGTTTTTCCTCACCAAAAAAGACAATACAGTATGACATGGTTGGTACCAATGAATTCTTTATGTTCACTCTAACTTTAAAACTGAGCTGCTACAACCTAAAAATCGCAAGTCACGTTTCAGGAAAAAACATTTTTATCATTCCCATTGTTTGTTTTTTTCTATTTTCATAGTTACACTTTATTTAGACACCCATAAGTGGAGGCTGGTGTATAAACATATAATGGATGAAAATATAGTAAATTCCAGCTGTAATAATATAAAATATGTCTTCATAGAAGATGTAATATTTATTGACAAACACGGTATATTAATAAACACTTATAAATGTGCTTATATCTGTGTACAACTGTATTAGAGTGTAACAAACCATTTATTAAATGTATATAGTGCTTCTGATTAGGGATGGTTAAAGTAAAGAGCCAGATTTGAGGGGGTCAAATGGTCCCAGTGGTGCTTCCCTACACATTACAATTGTGTTCAATTACACTAAAAACATTTTTTTTAATTATATGAATGAAAAATATGGCAATAAACCTATTTTTTTTTTTTTTTTTTACATATTTGCGAATCTGCATCATTCAAAGTCATGCTGCATTAGTTGTAAACATGTGTACAACCCATAAAAGTGGACAACAATGAAAAAGGATTACTTTTGATAATGAAGAAAAATATGACATTTTCTGATTTAGAGCCTCAGCGGACATGAGAGAAACAGCAGAGAATTACTGGACTGTAATTTTTGACACAAATTGCGTGAGGTCCTCAGGCAGACAGGGTCCACAGGGTTAAACCCTGCCTCCCCAGGGACCATTAAAACATGCAGATATACACTATGTGAAGTTTATATTTCCTGCCCCTGAACTCTTTCTCTCTCTCAGCATTCATCACACAGAACACCTTTGCAGTGGTGATGCCTTCAAAGCCGGGCCAGCTTGTTCACAGGGCCAAGTAAAGACATGAAAGGACCAAAGAGCACCTCTATGTCTCCAGAAAGTTCTCAGAAGCAGACAGAATATACATGCTGGGGTGAGTGGTGTTTGCAGGCGTGTTATTTTTCTTTGGACTCCACACTGTTATTTTCCCCCTCAGGAAAACCTGCCAGCAAGGTGGATGAATATTTATTGACCATATACATTATAGATAAAGACCGCAGTCAATATGGAGCTTAACTATTCTACAGGCCAGTGGATTTAGGAAGGAATATGGACACCACAGTCGGTCATACTTCTTTAATATCTTCGGCTTCAGTGCGTTCTGTTATAAAAAAAAGTGCTTTTGTCACACATTTCCCCGTTCTTTCCTTTCTTCCTTACACCAGGGAGGAGAAAGGAAACCATTTTGTAGAGTATTTTTGCTCATTGTACAGCTCCCTGCAAAGCCCTACAGAACATTATCTTTCACCCTGAAGCATGTAGTCACTTTCCAGGTTTTGGAGCACTTTGAAAAAAATATGCTGAAGCGCATGAATTTTGCAGGTTTGGAGGGTAGAGCGGGGGAGGGGGGGTCTGCATGAAATGCATCTTATCTACAGTATGTTAGCAAAACTGTGACCACCAAAGTGTCCAGAGTATGAAAGGAGCCTGCTGTGGAAGGTGTTGTGTGTACGCTTTAACAGGATGTCGTGTAGGCTTCCTTCTCTCTGCTTTGTTAAGCAGCTGTAAGTACACGTTTACACTGACAGCATTATCCTATGTGACTGCATTCACACCAGAAGCACAAGCTGGCAGAAAGCACGGCGATGCCGGCCAGGAAGAAGTGAACACAAATGACTCGTCTCTCGCTTGGATACACAAAACGGCGGCTGTCATCGTTGCTGAAAGACCTTTGGTGAGGTTCTGGCTTATCGCAGCCAGGAGGGTCCTGTCTCATCAGACACACACAAAACATACTTGCCAACGCTCACGGTTTCCTCCCGGGGTCACAGTTCTCCCGTATTTCTCCCGATTTATGGAAAATGTTCACACTTTTTTTCCTTTTCCTTATCTCAACCTGTTTCTGGCGCTGTATAGTGTGTATAAGCTCTACTGTTTTCAAACCAGATGACAATAAAGAGCTACACCAAATGTCATTTCCCGGCAGAAGAGAGCAGCCTGCTCGCGACACAGTGCTGCGCTCGCTGCTGGGTTCAGCGCACATCACAGCGTGCAGCACCCAAAGTCGGGCTTTGCTTGGCGTAGCGAAAAGCCGACGTGGCGTCGCGCAAGCCGTTAGATATAACAGATCTCAGGCCCAGTCCACACAGGGAACATCAGCGGTACGTGGCGGCTGCGGAACCTGTTGTTTCCTATGTCGCTGTCCATGTTAACAGTTTAGAGCAGCCAAACAGCCCATGTGAGCAACGCGACTCAGCTGTGTCTCTTCTAGAGATTCAATGTCTCACCTATTTTTACTGCGAGCCGCGAGTGGTTCACAGCAACAACAGACAGTGAAAATGATCTATTGACTGTATAGTGACATCATATCAGTAACAATACTGCAGTTTCAATGTCTGTATTTGTAGAATATGTCACGGACATGAAAAAAAGTAAAGATTTATTTTTAAATTAACACTTTCTGCTTTCACTTCAAAATAAAAGCCCTTAGCGATTTTTTCTGTGAACAGAATTCCTTCATTTGTTAACACGAGGCTTTTATTCTGAAGTGTTTAGTGTTGTAGGAAATGCAGTGACTTGCAGAATTCCATGAATGAATAAAGAACAGGGCTTTAATTGTGGATTATTACTATTATTTACAAATGAGCACGCACTTCTTTACCTTGTTCTGTCTAAAATAAATATAAATGACATTTGTAATGAAATGAAATGGCCATTATGAAAGGCAAACTCTATGAAGAAAGAAAGAGCTGACAGCAGCAGCAGAAATGCTGCCGGTGTGGACAACCAACGCGGTGGACTCGCAGTAGTTCAGCGAGGCAACCGTCAGGCGCTGCTCACGTGCCCCGTGTGGCCCAAGCATAAGAGAGAGAAATACTCAAGCAGGGGCAAAAGATGAATGAAAACTGATAAATATTAGTTTATACCAGAGATTCACACAAATCCACACCAGAGGGGCGAGATTCAGTCTTCTTTCCTGAGAAAAATGCTGTTGCAGTGTAGGCTACTTATTATTTTGTTATTTTCATTCTTTAAAAGTCACCAGAATGCAGGAAACTCAATTTTTTCTGGGGGAAGACCTCCAGACACCCCATTATGGTTTGGAAATCCTCCCTATTTTCAAGGTCTCAAGGTTGGCAAGTATGACACACGCACACACGCATGCACACACACACACACACACACACACCTGGATTGTGAGAAAGTGATGGTTGGGGGTCATGGGCGGCCATCACCACATAGCTTTGCACTATCTCTGTCTGAACAAGACAGATAGCAGATTGATAGCTGCCCATGCAGACCTGCTGGATAGCAAGCAGGGAGGGGAAAGAGGGAGAGGTGGTGGTGCAGGAGATTCTGGACCAGGCAGCTTGATGTACGCTGGTTGGGGCAGCTCCACCAGGCCCAGCAGCACAACACGCCGCAGTCATGACCAGAGCTGTCAGCGCTGATAGCAGCCACCGCTGAGCCTCTTTTATCTGACGGCGGGTGAGAAAGATGAGCGGGACGTGAGTGGCCAGACAAGCCGCTGTGTTGGACCCAACATGCTGCCGTGTGTTTTCACACACACCATTCTGCTTTCACAGATGCATCCATTCACGCTAACGTCATCTTTGTTCCCTTAAAAGCTGCGTTCAAAGTTCATTTAAATGCTAATTTGCCCTTAGGAACTGAGCCTTAGGCTTTTTCTGTGCAACTATGGAACTGTTAATACTTTGGTCTTAAGTGCTCATTCACATCTCTAGTCACATTTTATAGTGTGGTGTTGTGGTTGTAAAAGCATTTCTATGAGGCAGAGCTGCTCTACATAATCAACTGGTTGAGTAAATCTTGAGAATCATATCGTAGAGAGAGAAGAACTTTAAGAGTTGGTTTGACAACATATCTTACTGGGTCAAAGGCTTAATATCAAAATTGACATTGTGCTCAATATTTTTTTCGTGAAATGTTTGAATTTGATGAAGCTATACATTTCATCTAAATAGCATTAGTGCCAGAAGGCAGCTTGGGTCGGAGTCAATTTCCTATCAGCTAATGACATGGCAGCCACTAGATCCCACTCTGTCTGGCAGGTGATGACATGGAAAAATGGCAGTTAAAGGAACAGTGTGTAGGATCTGGCGGTATCTAGCGGTAAGGTTGTCTCCCGTGTGCTAAGCGTGTTGGATAGCTACGATGGCCGACGCAAAAACTTGAATGGCCCTTTCTAGAGCCATCTGTAGCAGAGCCAGTTCGTAGAGTGTGTGTGGACGTGGGAAGCGAGTTGTGAAGCAAGAGAGAGAGAGAGGGGTGGTGACGGGAGTGAGTGACGTTATTGACTCCAGCCCAAGCAGGAAAAGTTAAGTTTGGTTTGTCTGTTCTGGGCTACTGTAGACCCTTGTGAAAAAGTAGCATACTTCATGTTTAGTTTATGAAGTATACTTGAGAAGAATTTGAGTGTATTTCTCCCAAGTATATTTTATGTCGTAAATATACTAATATCAATGTACTAGTGTACTACTTCAATACTTCTTGGGACTAAATTTTGGCACTCTTTTTAGTTTAAAAAAGTATACTTTTAAGAATAGTAAACTTTTAGTACACTACTAGTTAACATATATACATTGTACTAAACTATACTATAGGTACTGTATACTGATAGTGTGATGATAAAAAAATAAAATTTGCTTTCCTCGAATGCCTCTACGATGAATGGAGAATTCAAAAACGTACAAAATTCTTGATGAATTGAAGTAAATTCACATCTAAATATCCACTAACAAACTCACACACCTGATTAGGCTACTCTATCAAAATTAATCACAATAACAAGCCAAGTATATGCCTTTCTGTAGGCCTATAAGGCAAGATGAATTATTAATATACTTTTATTAAGTATTTCTCGATCAAAAGGTTAAGTAGTATAGTAGTAGTATAAGCCAAGTATATTTAGACTTTTCTGTATACTTGTCAGTGTAAGCCAAGTAAACTTACGTATACTTTTGTTAAATATATCTGATAAGTACATAAAAAGTAAACTGAAAGTATACTCTTTTATTTTAAATTTAATAGAAGTATACTAATAGCACACTTGGATAAACTTCTCTTTGGTAAGGGGAAAGATGGTGGAGCAACATGGCGGACTCCACGAAGAGGACCTGCTCCCTATGTAGACATAAACGTCTCATTCTAACAAAAACACGACTCTTATTTTCAGGCAATTACACACTAAAGAAAACATACTTATTAATATTATATCGCATTTCTGCCAAAATATTGTTACACACTGGTCCTTTAAATCAACATATAAACACAGTTCTGCATAAATCTGCATAAATATTTACAATTATATCTGAGTTTTTAATTTTTTTAATAATTCTGCTATACAATGTAATGACATGTAAGTAATAGTGAGTAACATCAGAGCGTTTTGGGGGAACCTATAGCGCTCTGAATGTTTATTCACTGGGTTCTGTAGAAATACTGCCCGTCCCTTCAGTTTGCAACTTGCTGTGACTGCTGACGGGGGTCAGGGCTGGGGTGACCTCCGATGATAGCGGGAGACATCGAGCAGTTCTTCCATGATCAGGCTTTGTGTTTCATGGTCAGCCTACTACGTCTGCTTTCATTGCTTGTAAACTATTATATCAGAACATAATGATGTTATAGGCCTGCTATTCTAGCAGTTACGATATGCATGCGCTCGTTAGGAAGGGCTCACCAGGGGCTTGGAGCTGCAGGCTCATAAAATTTCACAAGGGGCCATTATTTATTTTCATTAGCATTATATGACACTGTGTAAACTGGGCTGATTCTCGGTGCTTCTTTTTCCCAGAGCTCCATTGGTCAAGGTGAGTCCAACACACAATAGGCCTATACAATCTGGTAACAAGTTAGCAAAATAAAGTTTTTGCTACTCCTTGTACAATATTGATTCAGTTTTCACCATAGTTTGAGGCAAAACATTTTTGGGAGGCCTTTATTACACAGTAAAAAAATGTTTTTGTGTGATTAATTTGCACGTCAATAATCACTGTTGTTTTTGTCATGAATACTTTAACACAATGAGAATATTACATGGCAAAAAGCGGCATACTTTTTTTTCGGAAGAAGGTAGATTTTTATGAGCTTTTGCACCACGAATAACGGCATCAACCAACAACAAAAACAACATCACAGAGGCTCCCTAGTCCATGCGCAGACCAGATCCACTCCTTCAATTCTTACCTTTCACAATAAAAGCCCTAGACATATAATATTCCAACACGTCACTTTATTTTCGGCATTAAAACCACTATACACCACTACTATAGTTAGGTTTAGGAAAGAACTACATGGTTGGGCTTAAAACTATTACATTTTTACAGTGAAAATGACACTGAACGTTGTGACATGAACGAACAGCTGATTGTAAGGTGACGCAAGGGACACAAACAGTGGTCTCCTGGATGACAGCCTTGAGTTTGTTGGACTTTATGACTCTACTTACTTGTAACAGTAGTACTTGTTCATTTTAATGGCTTTATTACATTGTATACCAATAAGTAAACAGACTCACTATAGGAGACATGTTTATTATTATCAGGTCCCATTACAATCATTCGTAAACCACATTTATATCATACGGTCAGGCAGTAATTACGACCGACAGAACCGAAAAGAAAGCCCACTAGTTGTAATTCTGGGATTTCTGACAGCTACAATATCTTCCATTACAGAGGTGTTTAAAGCTGCAATATTTCATATTCATATATTAACAACTGAAAGAAAAAGACTACATTAACTTGTAATGACGAAGCCACAGAGAATATTTTGCCTGACTGTGCTGTTGTTTTGGGTTTATGGCCTGGGGCAACTTGGGTCAGTCTCCCTGCTCTCATCAACCGTGTTTCCAGCAGCAACAGACAGCTGTTTTCAGTCCACTGTTCACTACCTGCTCAGCACCAAACAGCAGAAAGAGAAAGTTGGAAACTAGCTGGTGAACATAGTGGAGCAGTTAAAGAGACATATTTTTCTTAGGAGTTGGTGGAGACCAAACTAAGAGCTAAAAGCAGAGTGAATATTGGACGCACATTCATCAAGTAGACACAAACACGACTCCAAATGAATGATAATGCCCCGTGTCTGGATGTGTAAATGGGCAATTGTTAATAACCTGTTCGCCTCTTCTGAAGAAGAGCTTGATTCTCAGAGTGTCTCTTGGAGACATGTCTGTAAAGAGGAGACTCGTGGGTACCCATAGAACCCATTTTCATTCACATATCTTTAGGTCAGAGGTCAAGGGACCCCTTTAAAAATGGACATGCCAGTTTTTCCTTGCCAAAATTTAGCTCAACTTTGTGGCGGTATTTAGCAATCTTCCATTAACATTAAGTTTTGTAGTTCCATAAGATACCATATGTTACAAGGCACACATCCAAAAGACAAGAGCCAAGGTCTCCACCAGGAACAGCCTTCTACAACAACTAACAAACTCAAAGTGGGGGGCTCACCCAAATACATTGCGTACATCGGCACTAGCCTTGTGCTTCTCCACCGCCGAATATGCCTGCCCAGCATGGAGCAGATTGTACTATGCTCGTAAAATAGACCCTATCCTCAACGAGACCTGCAGGATAATGACTGGGTGCATTAAAACAACCCCCGTAGACTGCCTTTATGCCCTCTCTGGAATCACTCCCCCTGACATTCGCAGAGCAGTCATCACAAAAGCCGCGTACACAAAGCAGGCCAATGACAACCGGCACTCACTCCATGAGCACTCTGCTGCCCAGAAACGGCTCAGCTCCAGGAGCAGTTTCCTGGACACCACTGAAGTTCTGAAGACCACCCCAACTGATGCCAGGATTACTGAATGGCAGAGCCAGTGGAACAGCCTTGGCAGCCAGACAACCCAATGGAGGGAGAGAGGCATCACCCCAGATGAATGCCTCGCTACCGGCCACGATCAACCTTGGTTTCTTCAAGGTGTCCATGAAGAAATGGAAAATAACAACTTCCGATGCATGTGTGTGTGGCGAATCCCAAACCATAGAACACATCATGAGATGTAGCCAAGCTCCACAACGTACCAAAGATGACCTGGCCGAACCAAATGCTGCTGCGCTCGCCTGCCCCAACCACTGGAAAGACGTGATATAGAAGATGGCTGCCCTCTGGCTCTATTTTGACATACTGTATCTGAAGCTGTTGATCTAATAACTATAATGGAGTAGACTATTAACAAACTTACATAATCCTAATAATAACATTCTAAAATACAATAAAAATCTCACTCATTCTTATTTTTGGACAACATTTAGGCAGTTCTCAAAAGAAGCAGCCAGGCTTGGTAAGAACATTTAGAGACAACTGGTGCTTAATCGCTTATTATCCACTTGGGTGATATTTCAGCATGAGTGCAAGGGCATTGTTTAGTTTCACCTAGATATTAAATGACAAATGATCCATGTCAGAACTCCACCTGATTATGACGCTCATAAATGTCAGCTCTTCTCTCAGGAAAGTGAGAGTTAGTTATTTGAGGAGGGCTCTGATGCCTCCATTTCACAGCTCTAAGAACTTAGTGAGAAAAAGTGAAGTCAGACAGCAGAGTCTGTTTGAATGCTTTATAGTTGGATAACTACACAGGTGTGCAGTCAAACACACACAATCACACACAATGACAGAGAAGTGAAGACAGTCTGATTTAATAAACCTTTATGGAGTGAATAAAATGTCTTAGGTGTTCTGCACAAAAAGCAATGTAACAGTGTTTCCCCAACACTAAAGTACTACACGAAAGAGAAGTCAAATAACATGACAGTTGACTGTCGAGTCAGGTTTGCAAAAGCGCTGCGTGCCATTTCGTGCATAATTGAAATGGAGTGGAAACCATCACAAATGCTCGGTTTTGGAGCGCACCTCATGATAAAGTTAAACCCGTTCTCACTCCCAACTCATCAACCACCAACTGCAGCTTGGTCAGTGCCAGAGGCCCCCTGTAGCACATGAGACGCACCAAGCTTCAACTAACTCCAATGGAAACCCATCTACTATTAGAGCAACTGATGTAATATAAAGAGCGAGAGAGTCCGCATAGGGCTGGTGTGAGGGGAAGCTGGTGGGGTCAAACAAAGGTGGCATACCATTGTGCCGACTCCCGTCTGAAAAATATTCCGACAGTCCGCGAACAGAAGCACATGGCTAATTATTATACAACATGACGTCATTGGACCTTCCCAGTCTGCCAAATCTACAGTCACACAAGGTGTCCCCCAAGGCTTTGTACTCGGTCCACTCCTTTTCATCATCTATATATTCCCCCTCGGTCAAATCCTCTTCCATTTCAACCTGGACTTCCACTGTTATGGATGGATGGATACATTTATGGATGGATAGATGGATGGATGGATGGATGAGATGAATGGATAGATGAATGGATTTATGGATGGGTGAGATGGATGGATGGATAGATGGATGGATTTATGGATGGTGAGATGAAGCGATGGATGGATCCCAAATTGGGAAAGTATTGCGTTACAGCAGCAGGTTATCCTGGCATTGCATAACAGTACATACACAGTAAATACATAAACAAACATAAGCACTAGAAGAGAGATAAACTGTATATCTACAGAATGCACAATATTCAGAATATATTAGAATACACTATGAACTACTACTAGACTACTACAAATACAATTTAAACATAGGATAACCTGCTATAGACAAGTGTGCAAATGTGTTGCAGTTTATTTTTTAATGCAATGGCATAGAGTGAGAAAAGATGTGCAAGTTCACCATGTGCAAGGTTATTGAAGGAGCAAAACAGAGCGGAGTCTGGTTGAGACAGAAACTATAGAGCTGAGAGCTCTCCGTTAGACAGAGGTGAGGTGTCATTGCTTTGAAAATGCAATAAAATAAATGGGTAGAGATGATGGATGGATGTTCATAAATGAACATTTTGACCTGATGGTGTTGCTGGTGGAAAGGTAAGCGTGTCACGAAAACGATAAGATCGTCCTCTTGCATCCGTGAATATCCGCAGCAAATTGAATGGAAATCTAATCATGTGATTTCAGACATCCAGGGTCCTGGGGGTAATAGTCTTCCATAGATAATGTTAGGTGACTGACTGTTGGAGCACTCCAAGGCTGGATGGGCACAAAACTCTCCTGGTTGAACCTTCAGTGCAAAAGATGATCAACAGTGTTGGAAAATAACTAGTTCATTAATAAAAAGTCAAAGACTGTGTAGCCTGCATAAAAATACAAGTTAACTCCCAATGTGCATTTCTGTAAGAAACATAAAACCTGTGAGCTTTAAAGTCTGTGACTTTCACTGGTAACAACAAGTAGAAGCTACACATGTGCTTTTTAGGAAACTACAACTCTGATTGTGCAGCTGAGTCTCATAGGGACCGCATTTAGATGCCAAACTGAGGGGGGAAAAAAAAACTAAACTTCTCGGAATACAGTTGAAATCATTAAAACTGATGGCCATAACATTAACTTGTTATTCCTGTGTTTCTGTGTTGAGGAACGGAAAACTTTTTTTAAAATGGAAATTTACAGTGGGGGAAAAATATTTTCGATAGCAGCAGCTCTTGGCACGTCGTGATCTCTGCTTTGGATCACAGTGATGGGCTGTTGTCAGGCTCCACTGCTAACGGGACAAAACGGTTGTTTTTATATCGGACTCTCAAATGCCTCATCGGTCATGAACATTTTTCATGTTGGTATTAAACTCACAAGCTCTCCAAGAATGAGTGATTTGATTGGATTGGATTTAAAGGTGCAGTGTGTGGGATTTGGCGAGATCTAGTGGTGTGGTTGCAGATTGCAACCAGCTGAGTACCCCTAAGTGCTAAACCGTGGTAACACTGTTTGCCTCGCTCAGAGGCCATCCTTTCCATATTAACACTACTTTAGGAGCAACAGACGGCAGGTGGCGGTAACACGGTTTTGCACTCTGCGGGTCACGTTACCGCAGTTTCACAAGCATGTCAGAGAACTACAGTGGCCTTCAGGTAACGTAAAAACACAAAAGTCTCTCTTTAGAGCCAGTGTTTGGTTTGTCCGTTCAGGGCTACTATAGAAACATTGCAGAGCAACATGGAGGACTCCGTGAAGAGGACCCGCTCCCTATACTGTAGATATGAAGGGAAACAAAGTTATTAATATTATATTCCATTTCTGCTAATAGATCCCCCACTGTTTCTTTAACAAATAAAAAATACAGCACACATACAGTTACAGTACTAAAATTCATCAGGATATCGCAATTAAGTCACATTGCGGTCCTGTAGTCTCGGCTGGATGGATGAAGAGAAGGCAGGAAAATAGGGTGACATGGACATGCTACATGCTCCATTTTTTATCTGTTCAAAATGTACCTTAAAGGGAGATTTGTCAAGTATTTAAAGGTCTCATATTATGCTCATTTCCAGGTTCATAGATGTATTTTACTGTTGTACTAGAACATGTTTACATGCTGTAATGTTCAAAAAAACCTTTATTCTTCTCATACTGCCTGCCTTAGTCTGCCTGCATAGAGCCTTATTCAGCCTCTGTCTGAAAAACCTCAATTCACAGCCTGTCTCCTCCCACTCTGCTCTGTTACGTTAGCTCAGTATTTACGTTCTGCATAAACTCTGTAAACCATAAACATACGCTCTGTCTTACGTTTGTCTTTACAGATCCATCCGTGAGAAATGACCGACAGAATCATCCCAGAGGAGGAGGAAACATTGACTGTGAGCAGATAGTTCTATTTACATGGGAGATACAGAGCTAACATGTTAGCATGTAGCTACATGCTACCGCTATTTGACGGTGTGTAAACACAGCAAACATCAGTGTAGAAAATAGAAGATGTGAAACAGTAGTCAGTTCATTATTTCTGGTAAAAGACACCTGATAAACGCAGTAAAGTAATCAGAGTAATGGTTATTAGTTACAGTAGGAGCTGTCTCTGTGTTACCATGACTACAGGCCGGTTAACGTTACACTCACTGGAGCTGAAATACTTTATCCTGTCTCTGTCAACATAACTGAAGGTGGAATTAAAAATGCTGTTTATAATTAATATTGTCATCTGTCTACTCAAATAAAGTTTGACTGTGAAACAGAAATGTGTTGTGTTGCTTACAGTCACTATTTACTACCTGTACTCTTCTACATGCATGACATCAAAATAATGTTTCATATCACCTGTTTAAACAGTGTAATTACATCAAGCCTTTGTGAAAGAACATGTTATCTCAGATGATGGGAGTACATGAAGGCTGTTCTGCTGGTTCTTGCAGATTAACAGAAGTAGGAGCAGACTTTGCTCGTAGTTACGAGGCGGAAGCGAGAGAGCCACTCTGTGGGCGGGGTCACTTAGCTGGAGGTTCTCCGTTGTTCTAACAGGAAACCCTTATAATTCGTCACCGACGTCACCAAAGTAAGGAAGTGCTGCTGCTCAGCGTTCTTTCAGACCCATTTTAGGACAGATGGAGCAGGAGAAAAAGAGAGAGGATGGTCTTTTATGATACTATGGTGTATACAATATGCTCAAATCATAACATGTCAAACTGCAGCCCAACAGGCAACAACAGCTGTCAGTGTCAGAGTGCTGACTTGACTATGACTTGCCCCAAACTGCATGTGATGATCATGAAGTGGGCATGTCTGTAAAGGGGAGACGTGCGTTAATGCGTTAAAGAAATTAGTGGCGTTAAACAAAAATGTGGCGTTATTTTCTTTATTAACTTGTTATTAACTTTAACAGCCATAGTTTTAACTGTTGAATTCTACCTTCAACAGGGAGCCAAGTCAACTCTTTAAAATGGTCTGGGCTAAAATACGTTCTTGGACTGAAGGAAGCAAGCTCCCTCTCTTCACTGGAATATTCTGGAAGAAAGGACTGAATTTAAACTCCTTTATTCGTATGTATGGAGCTGTAAAACAGGCTTTAAGTGCTTGTTTTAAAGTACAAGGCCAGATCCTGGCTTTGAAAACCCCATGTCAGTCGATTCCAAATGCACACTCCCACTTCCACTTAAGAGACTTGTTTCCTCACCAGTGCAACCAGCGGAGGACCCAGGGGTGTTACTGGAGTCAAGAAAATGTCATCAGAAACGAGCTGCGGGGCTGTTATCAGATTCCCATGTGGGTTGGAATGGACGGGGTGTGACTCCAGTTGACACAAACGATCACATCACATCCCAGCGTGCCGACGCTGTGGGCCAATGACACCTCTCCAAGCTTGGTTTTCTGTAATCCGGCGCGGTAGCGTCGTCTGTAACATTATGCGCGCCTTTGAGCCGGATCTGAGCAGGTGTTGTATTGAATGCTGCTCTCAGAGCTGCCGACCGAGAGAGAGACAGAGAGAGGGGGATTCCTGAGCTGTCTGAGTAAATAGCTGAAGTTGCTCACACACTTTGAGAATGATGTTTCAGTCTCTGACATATCAGATGTGTGAGAACTTAAATAGATGCTGGGACATGTTTTATTGCTGAAGACTCTTGAGATGTTTCCAGACATTGACAAGAACACTCATTGATAGTCTTAAGTACCTGCTCATATGCAACTTCTGGAGCGTCATCCACTTGCTGTAGAGACATTGAAAAGAAAGAGTTGAGTGTGTTTGAATAGAGTTTTTTTAAGCTGCTTTTTCTGCCAACCATATTGTACAGTTTGTGAGAGGTGAGGTGGGCTCTGTGAAGGACTGTTTTTCAACTTTAAGATTATGGAAGGAATGTTCATACATTTAATTATGGATGCACCGATACCACTTTTTTTCAGACCGAGTACAAGTACAAGTACTTACATTTGGGTACTCGCCGATACCGAGTACCGATACAAGTATTTCTCTGTGCCAAAAGACCCTCGTTAACAGCCAGCTAGAGGGTGTGAGTGACACACGGCGGGCTGGGGAAAGGCTCTGGGCGAAGATGGCTCACGGCAGCAGCTTTACAGCGCTCCCCGCCCGGACCTCACCGCACCGTGGACAAAGGGCTCGCTGCGCCCTCTCTCCCCATTGGGGAGGGACAGGGCCCACTGCTCCCGGTGCGACTGTCGACCAGGGCGGACTATCCTGCTCCCAGGGCGGGGCTCGGCCCGTAAAAAGGCTCCAGGGGCAACCCGTCTTGAAACACGGACCAAGGAGTCTAACGCACGCACGAGTCAGAGGGTGCAAGCAAAACCCTGTGGTGCAATAAAAGTGAGGGCCAGTGTGTTCCGGCTGAGGTGGGATCCCGGCCCCGTGGGGTCGGGCGCACCATCAGCCCGTCCCGCCCACACTGTTGGGGAGGTGGAGCGTGAGGACCCGAAAGATGGTGACGAGAGGTTAATGTCACGCTGCCGTAAAGTGGTATCGGTGTCGTTATATCGCAGCCATATTGCAAGTACGAGTACGAGTACATGAGCACAGTATCGGACCCGATACCCGATACTGGTATCGGTAAATTAAATGTAAATGTACATTTTCGCTGCTCTAGTTATCTCCCCTCTCAAGGTGCAGTCGGGACCGGAACCTCTTTCGCGACAAGCTAGTATGACATGGTTGGTACCAATGGATTCCTTACATTTTATAATTTCATATGTTACCTGTATATTTAAATCTGAGCCCGATACAACCTTCAAAAAATCGATTGCGTCTCGTTAGCTTTGACAGCCCTATGGCTAACAAAATCTCACCCAATCAAAGCAATCCGTTTCTTGTCCTTGAAAATAACCTGGAGCCAGTCCTTCCAGCTCCTCTACATTATTTATCATACAGCAAAAGACTGCAAGGACTTTCTCAGGCAAACTGATTCATCGCTAACCTCATAGCTTATAATAGCACGCTGTTCAGCAGAGGGAATGTTATATTTCTGTCTCTCTTCCTTGTAATGTATACTGTACCTCCTCTAGTGAAGTAATTCAGATGGCATTCCACCTGGAGGGCGTTATGATCTCACTGCACTTTAATAATACACGGACGTGATGTCTTTATTGTTATTAATCCGTACTTCTGTCATAGGTCACACCAGGATTTAACCAGCAGGAGATGTTGAGGAGATAGGCTGATAACCATATTTGTTCTAATGATGCTCACAGCCAGTTGGTCTGCACTGATATGCAATATGGTTGCAGGCTAAAAAATAACAAGTATGAAGTGTTTGTTAAAGAATTATGTTCATGTCAAGGTGGATAGTACTGCAGCTGCATTTAGAGCATCCAAATTCTCCACTAAAACCTGAACTAATGAAGCTTTTTCAGGTGAGGCAGCCTCTCAAGGCAGAGTGACTCATCATACCTGCTCAATGTAGAGACACTTGAATGTCTCCAGATGAAGTGTTATGAATAAAAAGATAATACTGAACAATTAAATAAGATGAAATGACATGTTTCCCCTTTTTTTGTATCAGAAATAAACTACACGGATAATGTTAATAATGTACAAATATCATTTTTAACTGAGCTGTACAGTGATGCACACGATGTAAAGAACATTTTTATTTAGAAAAAAAATAGAGAAATTACACTTTAAGATTATTTCACACCGAATCCAATTTGTTTATTCTTTAGTAAATTTAGTAAGTTTTACTGTAATATAATGTAGAGTCACTGTATTATATTGTCAACTGATTATTGCCCCAGTCTTTCTAACACCAGTTTGTTGTCTCTAGGGCTGTCAAAGCAATAATAATGTCTTCATTCTTTTTAACGCCACTAATTTCTTTAATGCATTAACACGATTTTTAGGTTGTAGCAGCTCGGTTTTAAAGGTAAAGTGATACTGGTATCATATGAACCTGGAAAACCTCAGGAATCCATTGGTACCAACCAACAATGTCATACTAGCTTGTCGAGAAGGAGCCTGAATAACGCTCCAAACTTACGCTAAATTTTGGCGAGCTACATTTTGGCGAGCTTAATTTGACAAAGGGGTCCCTTGACCTCTGACCTCCAGATCAGTGAATGTAAATGGGTTCTATGGGTACCCACGAGTCTCCCCTTTACAGACATGCCCACTTTATGATAATCACATGCAGTTTGGGGCAAGTCATAGTCAAGTCAGCACACTGACACACTGACAGCTGTTGTTGCCTGTTGGGCTGCAGTTTGCCATGTTATGATTGGAGCATATTGTTTTATGCTAAATGCAGTACCTGTGAGGGTTTCTGGACAATATCTGTCATTGTTTTGTGTTGTTAATTGATTTCTAATAATAAATATATACATACATTTGCATAAAGCAG
>CAKAOH010024467.1:0-14338 GCA_916701665.1 Sebastiscus tertius | reverse complement strand
CAGTGAATGTAAATGGGTTCTCTGGGTACCCACGAGTCTCCCCTTTACAGACATGCCCACTTTATGATAATCACATGCAGTTTGGGGCAAGTCATAGTCAAGTCAGCACACTGACACACTGACAGCTGTTGTTGCCTGTTGGGCTGCAGTTTGCCATGTTATGATTGGAGCATATTGTTTTATGCTAAATGCAGTACCTGTGAGGGTTTCTGGATAATATCTGTCATTTTTTTGTGTTGTTAATTGATTGTCAATTATAGATGTATACATACATTTGCATAAAGCAGCATATTTGCCCACTCACATGTTGATAAGAGTATTAAATACTTGACAAATCTCGCTTTAAGGTACATTTATCGCGATTAATCATGGACAATCACGCGATTAATCGCAATGAAATATTTTAGTCCATTGACAGCCCTAACTTTTACTTAACTAACATTTTTGAATTTTAAGTAGAAATATTTTCGTATTGCTACTTTTACTTAAGTAAAAGATCTGAGTACTTCTTCCACCACTGAAACACAGTTCACTCAGTCAGATGTGATGTTTAACTTGTGTAACATGAAAGAGTCATTACAGCTTTAAAGACTTCAAAAGCTCCAACGGAGACAGAAGTTATCTCTTTTTTTCTTTTAAGTTCTTACAAAATTACTCCTCCCCCTTTTCACAAAAGCTTTGCTGTATAATTCACTTAACCACAAATGATCATCTCCCAGCATAACCCAGGGATCCAAGATGTAAAACAACACCAGAAATGAAACCTGTCCGTGATTTAACATTCCCCTGTTCTTCATTTCCTCCCCACCACCAAAATGAAAGGGATTAGGCACACACATATTTGTTTATTTTCATTAGGCGGAATGGAAGACGGGCATTATCCCAGCGTGAAAGTCCAAGAAACATTATCATGTTCATGGAGAGACCTTGAAGATGTGGAATACACACACCTCCTCCTCCCTTTATGCCCCTCGAATCATTTGCATGGTTCCTCTGTGTAGGAAGAACCACGGTGGCCTATTCTTAGAAAGCTTATTACTGGAAAGCTAGAGGATAATTAACGGGTATCAGCCAATATGCCTCCAATATTTCAACGGCTAGCAAGAGCAATTATTATACAACTTTGAATTTCTTCTTCTTCTGTGGCCCAGACGTTTTGCAGATTGTGAATAAAGAGAAAATGTGAGCGGATGCAGACATGCAAAAACATTCCATCAAATATGAAAATAATGGCTTGTTTCTCTTGTGCAAGGAACAGCTTTATCTTCTTCTTTCCTGTTACATCGAGTATACACCGGAGCCTTAAGGTGTCTGTCTGTATCTAGACGTTGTTTACATTGTGGCATTTCAATACATGCTGATGCATCTTTGGGTTCTTATCAAAGGAGAAGCTGTGGTATCAAACTGTCTGCAGCAGACGATACAGCAGCTTTCCAAAGCAAACAAGCAGGGCTCCAGCAAAGAGTTTGCCTTTCACACACATTACAGCGCTGTATCTATCCTCGCTCACACACATACACACACGCACGCACGCACGCGCGCGCACACACACACACACACACACACACACACACACAAACTAAGCCTGCATTTGCTGCTTTTTACAGATCAATAGCAATCACTGGGCCACAGAAGTCGAATCAGATGATCGACTCAGAGACTAAAAATACGGTGGAATATCCATCGCCTCTGCACACTACTGAGTTCACTACTGCACTCTAATGCCATGAAAGTGACCAGAACTAAACACTTTGGATTCTACAAATGTCATTTCATGGATACTTTTATCATAAGTGCATGATACACTTCATTATTAATCTGTTGGGGAAAAGCAGCTTTGGCAGAGAGCCTGTTGTGGACACGGGACAAAAATAGTGTTCAGTGGGGGCTTCATGAATTTAAAGTTGATTTATCTCTCACCAACATCTAAATAGCCTCGAAAGTGAACACTCGAAATGTATCCCACTGCTGCTTTCACTCAGCTCTGCCTGCACAGTAATCTGTGCTTTGGTGCAGAGCAGAATGAAGGGTAGCGGGCCGAGAGAAAGGACAATAAGAGGATTTCACAGTCGAGTGTTATGACACAACTTTGCATTATTGTTTTGCGTGTTCCTGAAAAGCTTTAATTAAATTGCTGTTGACTGGACAGCAGACTTGTCTGAGCCCAGCAAACAGCAGTGCCGGTCGAATACACTCACTGACTCAGGACAGATTCTTGGTTATCTAGAGAGTCACTGGTGGGGGAGTTGGGATGAGGCGGCAACCACGACAGCTGTCCTGAGGTTTTATTACAGTAAAGCTCTGCACACAGAATGGTCAACAACACTGCTCTACGAATGCTTTTGATAAAGTCGGACATGCCAATGCTGACGGATTTGTTTGTTTACACTTCACACCATATGCTGCCTGATGATTTAAGAGATTACTGTAACCTTTGACCTAGTAGTGAACTGTGGCAGTATGCTGTCACTCCTTTGCTCAGTCAGTACTCCCTATATAAAAGACTGAATCATTCACTCTATAGTGAACAGTAAATTGAGTTTTCAGGCACTTATAAATTATCAGTATTCTGCGTCATCACTGACAGATGTTAAAGGTCCCATATCATGCTCATTTTCAGGTTCATACTTGTATTTTGTGTTTCTACTAGAACATGTTTACATGCTGTGATGTTCAAAAAAACTTTATTTTCCTCCTACTGCCTGAATATATCTGTATTTACCCTCTGTCTGAAACGCTCCGTTTTAGTGCATTTCAACGGAATTGCAACAGAATTGTGTTGCTAGGCAACAGCTTGGGTCCATGTTTACTTCCTGTCAGCTGATGTTATTTACATACACTGCAACAGGAAATAAACTGGGACACATTTAGAATGTTTACGTTTAAAACTGTGTAATGGTCTAAATATTGTATATTTGTGACATCACAAATGGACAGAAATCCTGACGGCTTGTTTCAAACGCACAATTTCTGAATACGGGCTGTGTATATTTCTCCGTATATTGAGTGTTTTGATAGTTTAACAGTATTTATATGGCACTTAAACCTGCTTTATAATGTAAAAGACCTGAAAATTTCACTTTTTACAATATGGGACCTTTAATACTCATAGCGGAAATTTATAAAAATGTGACCAGGGCTCCAGACTTTTTACATTGGTTGCACTGGTGTGCCTAACTTTTTCATCTAGGTGTACCAGCACATAATTTAGGTTCACCCCAAATTTTCACCGCGCCGTTTGGTGCTGCAATAATGCATTTCAAGCGTTTTGCTGGTTCCCATAGGCCCACACTAGGGATGTCAGGATACCAGACATCTAGTAGTCGATACCAATACCAGTGAAATTCCACGATTCTCGATACCAATCCGATACCACGGTAAAAAAACCCAAAGTAAAACAATAAATCCCATGTACTTCAACATCCACTCCTTTATTACTGTTTACATACTGGTTTTTGTTAGGAAGTTAAGCAGGTAATAATCCCCTCACTAGTATCTATTTTATATTGCTGTTAAAACATCTCCTTCAAACAACTGGATTTATTCAAGTTTCTCACCAAAAACTGCATTTTACAAGATTACATTTGAACGCATCATGATAACATTAAGATTTGCCTTCGCGCAATCCTCACACATAATGTAAATCAATGGCACCTCCCGTTAACTAGCTCTCGTCCTGCCGATTTCAACATGGAGTTGTTGTTCACAGTGTAGCATTATCAGGGAAAATATGTTGAGTTTACTGCGTCCCAAACAGTCGACCTACTGTACCGTAAATTAGCGGTAAAGTTGTCTGGTGGTATTAAATGTACAGTGTCTCTCACACACACAGAGACAGACCAGCTAAATGTCTGGCGCACCGGTGCGACCAATGAAAATATTTAGTTCTTTAGTTAATATTTAGCACTCGAGAGATTTTTGGTCGCAAATGCGCTCTGGAGCTCTGGTGACACATTGCATTGTGGGATTGCTCACAGAAAGTAAGTAAAAGTACTTGGCTTTGTTTGAAATCACTCACTACTCACTATATAGTGGACTATATAGTGAGTTCACCATTCTGAGTTCACCATTCTGTAGTTCTGTCTGAGTGTATAGTGAGAATTATTATACCCTAGCAGCAACAATAACGCAACTATTTTGATAATCCATTAATCGGTTTGAGTCATTTTTTAAGAAAAAAAGTCCAAATTCTTTGATTCCAACTTCTTAAAGGTGAATATTTTCTGGTTTCTTTACCCCTCTTCGACAGTAAACTGAAGAACTTTGAGTTGTGGACAAAACAAGACCTTTGAGGATGTCATCTTGGGCTTTGGGAAACACTGATCCACATTTTTCACCATTTTCTGACATTTTACAGACCAAACAACTAATCGATTAATCAAGAAAATAATCAACAATGAAAATAATAGTTAGTTGCAGCCCTAGATAACTCTGATATGATGTGAACATAAGGCCACATGTGATTGCCACTTTCTTACTCATCACACCATTAAGTGAGCCCTCGTGCCCCGTATAGAAACATAGTATACAAGTATTTATTTTTTCTTTGAATTTAAATATCTGTATTAAGTTGTATTATTTTGGAGACAAGGTTACCAATCATATGAGCAGATGCAGATGATACAGATGATGCTCATGAAAATAATTCAACTACTTCCACCAGAGGCTGCATCTGAAGTATAAACCTATAGACCTGACAAAGTGTGTTTTCACCTTTACAGCACCTGCCAGAAACCCTCAGCACCTACAGTACAGTATAGTGCTGACAACTAACTGCTTGAGTGGCTCACAAGTCAAAGGCCATGACTAATGTTAAGATTTTCTTCTGTACTGCTAAAAGAACTGCTATTAAGCCATATACCATACCTCAGAGGTGGCTTTGGATGGATGGAGTTAAATGGTGGCTTATGTCTCACAGTTCCAGTGTTTGGGCTTTGTAGGTCAGGACCGGACAGCTCCTGCCATACCATAAATCACCATTAGGGTCCTTAACATCACATGCTGTTGTGGGCATCAGTAAAAGGTGCTTCTGTGCTGAGCGATGAGGCGGCTGGTTCTTTTAGCGAAGTGAAGTCCAGTTGAGTGTGCAGAGCCTGAATCAGGGCCAGGGCCTATCAGCTAAAAGAACGTAGGCGGGGTCATTTAGTAATGGCCTGAATTAACAAGTGCCAAAATCTCTCATAATTCTATTATGGTACTTCATTACGTACGTGCTGCAGCACCATTTCAGTCCACCCACACTCTGAACACTGGCCTTTTGTATCCCAGCTGTCTCCAGAGTTCAGGTTTGAAGCTAAATACTGTACATTGCTATTCAGATATGCAAAATGTAAAAAAATAATTCATGCTGTTATACATTATACATTTGGAGGGGCTTTGATTGGCATATTAGGTCTCCAAACTCAATACACATTTTATAACGTGTTCACATTGGGCTGATTAAACAAGAAGATATTCAAAGTGTGCGTTAGTGCTAAAGCACAGTCACTGAGCTGACATGAAAATGAGTTGCTGTCATAAATCCACTGCAAGCAGTGACTAATGGCTGTGTGCCTCTCAGCTAACCCCACAGGCATGATGGGAGAGGGCATTAATCTCAGGACTAGCAGGGGAATTTCATCTTAGATGACTGCAGTTTGGGCCGTTAATCTGTTTAAAAACAGCAACTACTTTAATGAGCTGCTAATATTAAATGATATTATGGTATTCAAAGAGAAGTCTCTTCTAATAAATAAGACAGTGGGGGTACATCCTGGAGAGTCAGTCAGTGCTGGAGCTCCTGTGGACTGACTGCCATAGACGTGTTTGAAATGGGATGAGCTTTGCTTCTTCTGCTTGATAAAGCTGAAACGTACAGCACAACTGTGAGTGGATTGAATAGAACATTTAAGCTTTTTCTAAGCAGATATGGCATCTCTCTGAACCTCGTGCTCTGCAGCAATGAACATTGCCAAGACAGTATTATCGAACATTTCATGGCTGCCATTTCACTGCACCTGTCAAATGACAATGACTGTGTTTCTTGTCGTTGTGTGACTTGGTTCAGCAGTGAGGTAAGGCTGTGGAGCAGAAGCTTAGCGGTGCAGGCAAAGTAAGAAGACATGTTATTTTCTTTCAGCGTTTAATCAGAATTATGCTTTTTCCTCCTCAGACACTGTGAAGCATTCTTTTTTTCCAAGTGGATACTCTTTGAAATGGTTTGGCACTGTCCTCATAAATATGCCGGGCATGCTTCTCATTTCTGATGAATAATGTTGGGACGTCTTGTCTGTGAACAGCACTTAACTCTGTGCTGTGGCCTCTGTGGTGGAGCAAATTATAGTATTTGGTCTGCATTCAAACTCATGCACTTTCTGGGGACATTAGGTCATTCCAGTGATAAATGTTAATGGGATTCAGCAGGAAACAAATATTAAAGGGGCTAAATTCCAAATTCAGAGCATTAATACAGCAGCAAACAACTATTTGCTATTTAAAGATGTAGAGGAGTAATGTCTACCTGAGTAGAGAATGAAGTCTCTCTCCCTCTGTGTGTGTGGTAATCAGAGTTTCTCTGTGCTTTGTTGACATAGCCAGGCCGGCAACACATGCATTTAGTGTATGTTTGTGTATGTGAGCGTGCCGTACTGGCTAGCTCACGGCCGCTACTCTGCACTGCTTGTTACTGCTGATAACGCCGTATCGACCAATGGCGCCGTTGCGGAAGCGTTCAGGTAAACACTGTTATCTCTGTCAGCACTTTCGCCATTATTGTTTGCACTGATTAGCATTGTTAGCACTGTTAGCTGTGAACTACGGCTTGCAGTCGCCATGTTGAGAGCTGTTAAGAGGCAATAGAAATTGTCCCGGTCCTGTATTTAGCACCTTTAAATAACAAAAACTTGTATCCAAAAATTAACAAAATCTATACATAACTAAAGCATGGAAATGAGATGTGGGGTTTTTAGCCATGCTAATGGTTAGACTCTAGGGGTGCCAATGACGGTTAGTCGGTTCACACTTCGGTTCGGAGTGAAATGTTTTGATCATTTTTGGATAGATTGCCATGAAAATATTCATGGTTCCCAGATATTGAATCCTAATGATTTTGGTGACTCTTTGACTTCTTCTTGCACCACAATAACGTTGACATTTCTGCTTTGATTGAATTATCATTCCAAAATCATTTGATGGATTGACATTTATGTTCCCCTCAGGATGAACTGTAAGAACTTTGACTCCTTAACTTTTCCTCTGGTACCATCACTGGATCAACATTTTATTTTGTCCAGTACTTTGGTTTATGAGCAAATTCTTGCAAAATGAATGACATTGCCATCAGCCTCAGCTATACTTATTGATTAATACTAATTAACAAATGTTGCCGTGCTTATGCGCTTAATTAAGATGGTGAACATGGTCAACGCTGTACCTGTGAAACATCAGCATATAATGCTACGTTCACGCCATTGTGGCCTTAATTACGCGATTCTGACTCGTAGATAGTGTTCACATCAACTTCCAAGTCGTAATAATATCTTAAATATTACATTGAATTAATAGGAATGTGAGGCATGAGTTTGGATTAAATATTAGATTAAATGGCAATCCATGTATGACCAAATGGTTTGCCTTGGTGGGTTAATGCAAAGCCAAAATCCACAGCACAGGTCTACGTAATCAAATAAAGATGTCTGAATTCTATTTAATCACCAGAGACCACACGATACGATATTATTACAATACTTAATTCATAGTTAAGGCGATTTTAAACATTTTGCTATATTGCGATAAGATATATTGCGATATATTACAATTTATTACCTTTTTTCAACTATAAATGATGCAGTTTGTCAACACCTGTTTTATCTAATAAAATACAGTTTTCACTCTGTACATCTCACAGTTTTCATTCACATATCTTGAGGTCAGAGGTCAAGGGATCCCTTGGAAAATGGCCATGCCAGTTTTTTCTCGCCAAAATTTTGAAAATTTAATTTCTAAAAAATGTAGTAACTTTGGAGCGTTACTTAGCATTCTTCCTGACAAGCTGATATTATATGGTACCAATCAATTTCTTAAGTTTTTCTAGTTTCATATGATACTAGTATCTTCACTCTAGCTTTAAGACTGAGCCGCTACATCCTATGAAAGACAGAATAGCAGCAGTCGGATCGTAAAGTAAGGGTTAATGTACAGTGAGCCGGTCACTGTTGCGAAATAAACCCCGACAGGGTGATGGCAGAGGGGTAGACCCTGACGGAGGGAGGGGTCTTGTATCGGCCTGAAGGGCTATGCGTCCATAGCAACATAGAACGCTGTATTTGCTATGCTGTATCGATCCCCCCCCCCACCCTTGCTATTTAGTTGCTTCAGTTTCAGGGTCCCGGCATTGTGCACAGTGGCTCACTGTCACACTGGTATGAATACAAAACATTGTTAATGTTACTAGCAACACCTGTGCTTTTCTTTGTGACAAGACAATATGCTGTCTGTAGATATATCCAGACACAGGCAGGTAAAGTGTATAAATAGGAAATGTAAACCTTGAGGGACAGACATTTAACAGGTATTAGAGGAGTGATTGAGTGTAATAGTGTTTCATAATGTGTCTAGATGAGGCCTCTGATGATAGGCTGACAGGACGTGCTGCTTCTACTGAACAGTAGAAGCACAATAGATTTGTTGCTGCCATCAGTGTGGCTGCATGAGTCACATCAGACAAAAGTTACCTTCTCTGATTTCCAGTAACGCCAGTGCTGAGACGGCATAAGTAGGAGACATGTGCTAAGCAGTATTGATCTAGATCAATGATGTTTGATTTGTTCAGAGCTACATTATACAGTATCTGTTGCTCTGTTTAAATGTGTATGGCCGGGGGTCGTCGGAGTCAGCGTTTCCTCTGGCGCTTAATTGGGTGTATTTATTTCAGCTGTGGGAGAGGATGGGGGAAGCAGAGGGTGTTGTCAGTGAAACTGTTTATAGTGCATTGATCCTTCAGACTAATTCTCATTCCACCCCACCACCACCCTCCCATTCCCCGCGTGACGCCGATTCCCTCATTGATCTCCAGGGTGCTGTTCCATAAGTGCCATGACGAAACGGCTTTGGACGCCACTGCAATTGTCACTGCTGCTTTCTGCTTTTTACACATGTGATAACACACAGAAATGATGGATATATATTGTAGGTGTATCCCATAAACTGTCAGGTGATTGGTGGCGGCAAGCGGAGACAGATGAGATAGAGCGGGAAGGTGGAAATGACTGATTGCAGGTAAGAATGGGAACATTGCTTCTGTGTTATTGCATCAGTCTGGGAAATCTATTGCTGCCGAGATCTTTTCGTCGGCCACCGACAATAAATCTATGCGCTGAGTGGATAAGTTAACATTTGCACTTCAGAATTTGTAACCGAAGCGTTATCTCTGGCTGCTGCAGAACCGATGCAGCCTTTTTACTTGAGGGACAGACGGTTTAACCATTGGGCAACCCAGCTGGGAAACAACCTACATAACAAGCTATTTCACTAAAATCCCAAAAGGTTTAAGCTGCTCCAAATGGTCTGACCCAGTCTGTCTCTGGACTGTTAATTAATGACAAAGCACTTTGCATCATATACATGAAGACATTTAGGCCCTTCATTCACAGACTCACACTGTTTGGTCCAGTGTTCACTTTGGATCACTCAGCTGTATTTGCATGGAGTTATTTTTTCTTTGAATGTATATTGAACTGTATTTAAGGGTACAATGTAATGACCGTAAAAGGATTCAGAAAAGGTAATCAAAAAGGAAATAATTAAGAGCTACAAGTAATAAAAACAATAGGGCCGATATGCAGAGTGGAGGTCTGGGGGGTCTATAAATGTATGTTTAAGTGCCTGAAGTGGAGCTGGAGCCAGAAGACGATCATCTTAGCTTAGTAGAACTGAGGGGAGCCAGTTAGTCTGGCTCTGCCCAAAGTTCAAAAATCCAACAACCGGCACCTCTAAAGCTCACTAATGAACACTTTATTTTAAATAATGAACAATAAAACTGACAATTTGCTGTAAGCTAAATGTGAAGCCAGAGCCAGGAGCCCCCAGGAAGAGCGCCAGGCTTGGAAGCAGGTTTGACATAGTGGCCAAATCAATGGAAAAATACATTTGTAAATCAGCGGATATTTTTTTTTAGGTAAATCAACTTCCAGTATGAACACTTGAATAGCCTTTATTTAAAGTGTTGATAGGCAGTATATTTTTGGCATCTTTGGGCAAAAAATCCACATAACCTTTGTTATATACAGTACCTTAGTTAATAAGTGTTCTGAGAGAAAACTCGACTCCTGCTCCTCCTCATGGCTCTGTTTTCAGGCTGTAAAACATCTGGCTGCTGGGCGCTGCTTGCTATTTCTTTAACTGTTCTCAACATGGCTGTCGGGTCACAAGCGTTCTCATTTTACAGCTATGTGATGTCTGCAGTCAGATGCGCTTCGGATTGCAGTCCAAACAAAGATTCCAGAGATCCAGTGTGTTTAAACGATACATATCATTTCATTTGAAAGCAAAGTATATTTTGTACCACAGCCCCAATGCTACTTATCATTTTAAACAAACAAGAAAAGGGTTCAATAAATAAGCTGATCAACTGACAATTCAGTGTAGTCAAAAACTGTATGTTACAAGTTATTAGGTGTAAGTCTGAACTTCGGCCAGAGCCAAGCTAGCTGTTTTCCATTACTTTCAGTCTTTATGCTAAGCTAGGTTAACAGTCTCCTAGCTCTAGCTCTGTACTTAACAGAGAGCTACAGGAATGAGTCCTAAAACCCAGAAATGAGTTAGCCTTTAGCACTTCCTGTTCCCTCGTCTGGAGGTCAATGGGTTTTAGTTAGATGCCTGTAATCAGACCTGTGGTTAACACAAGCTGAAGACATTTTAATGTTTTGTTCTACAATATAAAATACGTCAGTAAATATTTAAGCTTATATAATGTCTTATAAAAGGCGGTTGCTAACCAGTGTCTAAATGAGACTACTAAACGTCATCACACCGACTCGTCCTCCTTCACAGCCTCGTTGTGTTTACTAACGCTCATGTGACCGTGGTGTAGTTGGTTTATAGCCTAACGTTAGCTTATTACTTCTGGTGATTACATCACACTTCAAAACAAAAGTGGTGTTCATTTGTGGAGAGTATCATAAACGTGTGTTTGCCACAGAGCTGATTTTCTGCAATAATCCAAAAGCCAATGGAACAATCCAATTGGCTGTTTGTCGAGGGAACCAGGGCGATGCTAACTTCCTGGTTGGACTCAAGGCCTATGGAAGGAGGCTGGGACGCGGCGGACACAGGTCTTGGGGTACGGGGTATAACACATGCGCAGTGTAACAGAAGCGGCGATCGTGCGTTGCGATTGGTTCAATTTGGGCGAGTGCAGAGCAGATTTCACTGTGCATGTGTTATACCCCCAAAGATATGATGCGTTCATGAAGCGTGACCCAGCCTCCTTCAATAGGTCTTGGTTGGCCTTCAAAAACCCCTCATCCCTGGAGCACTCTATACAAAGTCATGAGAGGTTTCTATCTTCTCATCTGACTCCTGGCAAGAAAGCAAATCATCGTATTTCCCCAAATTTCAAACTATTACTTTAATAAATACTGTCCAAATATATTAATGTGCATATAATATAAAACAATGGAAGTATATAAAGAGTATTTCAATTTGAAGTCCTTCAGTGGGAATGGTCTCTGGCTGTGTGTGCACACTGATTAGCTACAACCGCTCCTATTCATGAATGCAGGGTCTAATTTCATCCCGTGGGTATTCCCCTCAGATTTGTGCTTTGTCTCTCCTCCTCCCCGTCCCCGTGGTCCCCTGCAGAGTGTCCTGTCATAAGGAGTGTGAAAAGGTTGACCTCTGCAGGAGGGTGTGTCAATACTCTGACCCAAGATCACGCCTCCTCAATCAGCCATCTCACACATCCCTACAGGGATTAGCTGATTTGTCACAGAAAAAATCGGAGGATTGGGATATCTATCTAAATCATGGAGAAGCAGGCAACACCTTCCACGGAATAATATTGATGAGCAGAGAAACAGTCTCTTTGGCAGCCCAGCGAGAGCAAGACATACAGTAGTAGAACAACTCTCGGATCATCTCAACATTTGTATTCCTTCAAAATAAGAATGACGGATGGATCCAGCTTTCTAGAGGAACGTGTTTGAGTGGTGTCTTTTAATGTAAGGAGTTGAACTGAGGTTTAGACTGCCCCGTTTTCTTTCTTTTTTTTTACTCTCCCTCCTTTCCTTTCTAGAGGACCATGAGGGAACCACTGCTGCAATGCAGCAAAACAAATCGCGAGAATCTATTAAGTGTTTGTGATTGCGAGACGTAGCCGCTCCCTTGTTTCTCTTTCTTATTTTCACTTTGCTCCCTCTGTCTGTGGTCAGACAGTACAACAAGTGAACACTTATGCAATGCAAGAAGATTGGAAGAAAAAATGAGAACAACGTATCTGTGATGATGAGGGACTTGTAGATTGTGATTGATTTTAAAACGCTTCAGAAGAATCCACTTTCTCACTGCATGAAATCATGTACTTTTGATCCTTCATCTGTTCCTGTTATATAAGGAACTGATGAGAGAACCACACAATGCCTGTAACACCATAGTACACTCATTATTATAGAATTGACCAGGAGACCATTCTAAATCACTGCACTGTTGCACTGACGTAAAGTACAGCCTAAGCTGCAGTATAGATGAAGGTTCTCCTTTGTTCCCCTCAAGGCTCAAAGTCTGCCACCTACAGTATTCACCTCCAGAGATGTTGTACAACCACACTTCTCCAGAGCATTCAAATACACACCGTCAGTGTGCACACAAGTTTATGAAAAACGCTGTTCAACCAGAGAAAGCTCTGACGTATTGGAAAGAGAAGATAAAGAAAATATACAGTACACACCACAGTTTCCTTTGTCCACAGGTTATCCATAAGTTACGTCACGATATGATTAATACAGCTTCAGTGGCAAACACTGCACTCTCAAATAAAAGCTCTTATTTATTGTGGGCAAAACCGAACGTGTTTCAACTAGAAGCCTTCATCTGTGAGTATCACTTTATAATAACCATCACTTATAATTGGTAGATTGATAGTTAATCAAACTTAGTTAATAGTTATTTATAATAGTGTTAACAAACTATAAAATGATAATTAATAAAGTTTACTAATTATAAGTAATACTATCATTTCTGTTATTTTGTCATTAGTTTGTATAATATTAAATATTTAGTTTATAAATGATATATTGTATCATAGTTGATAGGAGACGATAACAATTACATTCTGATTACGTTAGTAAAGTATTTATTAGGGCTGTCAATCGATTCAAATATTTAATCGTGATTAATTGTATGATTTTCCATAGTTAATCCTGATTAATCCTGATTAATCCCAAATTAATCGCAACTTTTTTATCTGTTCAAAATGTACATTAAAGTGAAATTTGTCAACTTTTTTTGTCTGTTTGATTTGTTGTGAAGTATTTAATACTCTAATCAACATGGGAGTGTGCAAATATGCTGCTTTATGTAAATGTATGAATATATTTATTACTGGAAATCAATTAACAACACAAAACAAACTGCAGCCCAACAAGCAACAACAGCTGTCAGTGTGTCAGTGTGCTGACGCATGGCAGCATCTTCAGTTACACTGCGCATGTGTCATACAACGAGAGCCATGTCCACCCGTGACCCAGCCTCCTTCTATAGGCCTACACACACAGCGTGTGGACAGCTGATCAGAGAGGCCGCGGTGGAGACGAGTTGAAGCTACGCTTGTTGCTGTAAGTTAGTGCAATAAAAGAAAGATCCGTTATTACACCTGTTCAACAAGCATAAACACGATGAAATGGTTAAACGTAACGTGCATTTGTGGGATGAGCAGCACAGCTGATTATGTGGGGAGCGCCCAAGTCGTCCTGTTGGTACTGACTCTTGTTTTGAGTTGGTTGGTGGATTGGATGATTGAACTCTCTATCAGTAACAAGGAACAAACAAGACATATTGGCTATTTTACACTTTATTCATTTAATCCACCATCAGGAGCCTCAGTAGAGGTGGAAGATCCATACGCAGCCACAACAGCCTGGCACCTCCTCCTCATGCTGGTCACCAACCTGGTCACACGTTGCTGTGGGATGGCGTTCCATTCCTCAACCAGGATTGGTTGCAGGTCAGCCAGCGTCGTTGTGCTGGTCACTCTAACACGTACAGCTCGCCCAAGCTGATCCCACAAGTGTTGAATTGGGTTGAGGTCTGGACTCTTGGCAGGCCGTTCCATTCTCTCTACTCCCACATTGTGGAGGTAGTCTGT
>CAKAOH010024466.1:0-27578 GCA_916701665.1 Sebastiscus tertius | reverse complement strand
ACCAGCACGTCACAGTCCAACTGACTGAGTGCGCATGCGCCGTAGCTTCATTCGAAGAAGTGTCCGGAGAGGCAGCTCTAACCGACGGAGCAGAGTTTGTTGTTTATTCTTATTCTCCGTTCAGAGAGCACAAACCGGCCCGCAGCCACATCAACATGTCGGAATTTGATAACAACCCGTTCGCAGAGCCTGCCAGCGACAACCCTTTCAATGTAAGTGTGTGTTTTTAGATCATATTTAGCTGGTAAGACTCAGTCGAGCTGTGACATATTCGTTAGAAGGTAGCCAGCACGTCAGGAAACTTGTCGGGTGGATGTGGGGGCGGGATCTAAATATGCTCTCTTGATAGCCATTGGATAAACATGACATGATTGACAGCCCTTCAACCAATCAGCGCTCTTTGTTTCAAAAGAGGGCGGGGCGTTCTGCTTGCTTAGTTGCAGGAAGTTAAACTGTAGCCGACCAGGAATGTGTGTCAAACCCTTTTTTAGCCACATTAAAACCTTTACTATTCACTTTGAGAGGAGTTTATATCATTGGACGGATTTCCTAATATGTTGGATGTGATTTTATATAATTTTGGAGTCCTGTACATTACAAAAAGACACTCAAGTCCAGGCTAGCTACTGTACCTGTTAGCTCTCTGATAAGAAATGCTAACCTACAGGATGTAGCCTAGAAGTCTGTTCAGTCTATACAAAGCTCTGTAACTTCATTGTGTTTATGTCTGAAAAATGTATTGTATGTATTGAATCCGGATAACTGGCTGGTCTGCTGTGTTCTATTAGTATTGTTCAGTGCTCAGAAGTTATAGGCCATCTGTCACTTGTTGCTTCCATGTTAAAGTAGCTGACCTACAGATGATGAAAGTGTTTCTTTAGTCAAATTATGTCAAAGTGGACTTACTGATTAACTATTCTGGACTGCACTGGAAATTTTTATTTTTATTTTATTTTATTTTATTTAACCTTTATTTAACCAGGTTAGTCCCATTGAGATTAAGAACCTCTTTTCCAAGGGAGACCTGGCCAAGACGGTCAGCAGCAAGAACACAGATTTGCAGACACAAATAGAGATAAAGTACAATTCACAAACACTAAAAACTCTAAAATTTGCATTAAAAGAGAACAACAAAAAGACAAATGGGGGGACACAAAGGGAACTTTTCTGGGTTTAAATGACATGATCCTTGGGATGTATCCTCACATTTCAGATGAAGGATGCATTCCAGACTTTTCCAAATTTGTTTGGACAAGTTGCATGCAAACATTGCTTACACATATAGTGTAGAGCGCTTTGAGTGGTCGGAAGACTAGAAAAGCGCTATATAAGTCCAAGTCCATTTACCATTATGTCAACATGTACATATAAAGGGGCACTCCAGTGATTGAATATTGCACATTCATTTTTTTTGTGATCAATTTTTTATTGGTATTTAAGCAAAATTATATAGGGTGGGGTTACAAATTGATAGATCACCAATAGAGTAAAAAAAAAATATAATCACAAATGTCCATGTACTAATCAATACAAAATTGGCAAGCAGCTACAGAAAAAAAGAAAACGAAAAAAACCCAAATATAAATATTGCACATTCATAAAGTTTGAGCACTTGCGTGAAGCACATTAAAGGAAGAATGATTGTCATAGAAGCAGCAAAGGGCGATATATGTATATAATACAAGAAATTCATGTCAACATATTAGGTAAATCACTCATATCAAACTACATATCAAAATTAAGAATCTGTGAAACGTCTTTTATGATTATGATTACATAACGCAGCCACTTTTACAGTAGTGCAGAGTCACACTTTATTATATCAGGTGCACACAATGCTTACATTATGTCAACATGGACCTTTAAAGGGGCACTCCAGTGATTGAATATTAGATATTCATAAAGTTTGGGTACTTGCGTGAAACACATTAAAAGAAGAATGATTGTCATAGAAGCAGAAAAGGCTGATATATATATATAAAACAGGAAATTCATGTCTCAAGAACAAATGGCTTCACATATACAGTGTTACATATTAGGTAAATCACTCATATCACAGTACATATCAAAATGAAGAATCTGTGAAACGTCTTTTATGATCATGATTATATAAGGCGGTCACTTTTACAGTAGTGCAGAGTCACACTTTATTATATCAGGTGCACGCAATGGCCGTGACGTCAGTGGAGACCACGGTTTGTTTGCTGGGTGTGGAAGTGACTGAATAAATAACCTACATATCGTAGCAGCTGTAGTATATGCTGTAGTGCAGCGGTTCACTATTGAGCTATAATCATACAAGCCTGCAGGTCATATGTTGCCAGCTGTTGAAAGAATTTCAGGAGGGCAAAAATAATTGAAATTGGGCACCCTTTGTGACCTTGAAGTGCTTCCCCCCCCCCCTAATCATCTACAGTGCGCTTTTATGACCATGTACTTCCAAAAAATGTTGTCACTGTAAGGCTATATATGCAATATGAAGAGTGACCTAAATCTATTTAGTAGCAATATCCAACTGCAGCCACACCTACTGTAGGCAATCAACAGTCATCACAGCAAGTTTCCTGGCACACAGACTTTGAGGTCAGAGTATCATGCTGATTTTAATCCCAAATATACCTGTTTTGGGGTTTTGATTTGTCACATTCTCAGACCTGATTGATATAAAGCTCTACATCATTATCACTAGAGAGGTGTTTTTGTGTGTGTTTCCACACCCCACTGCTGTTATTTTGAACATGGTGTCGTCTTGTTTTGGCTTGTCCCAGCTTAGTCCTTATTTCAAACAGGTTTAGATGTTGGTTATAGATTTCTTCATTCACTGCTGTTTATGCTGTGTCATCAAAAAGACACAAGATGTCTCTCAGTTGTGACTCAGACACACATTTAGCATAATATGCTGTTTTGAATACCTCCCATAGGCTGCGGCAATCAACAAAGACTTCTTAAAAGATGTCATCTGTTAAATCCTACCCTGGCATGATGATATGTTTTGAATAGTCCATAAGGATGTGATTAGTTGTGTTTTTGAGCCATATTTTTGCTCCAAACTGTCCCCTCAAAAGAGTTTGATGCATAGACATCCCTGTGTTTCCTGCTGGGAATGTTTACAGGTGTGTCATGAGCAGATAAGTAATCGTGAATAACGTCACACTTTTGATCACATGTCCAGTGAGGGGTGACGTGTTGTTGGGTTATCATCATGTGAGGTTCTTGTTCTCAAACCTTAAAAGGAGAAATTGACACAGATATATTCTAGAAACAGTTATGACAGTTGTTAGTGTGGTTTAGCTGTGCTTTAGTTTAACTGTGTATCAACTAGGTCTGCAACTAACGATTATTTTCATTGACGATGAATCCTTTGATTAATTTCTTGATTAATCAATTGTCTATAAATTCAGAAAATGGTGAAAAATGTCGATCAGTGTTTCCCAAAGCCCAAGATGACGTCTTCAAATGTCTTGTCTGGTCCACAAATCAAAGATATTCAGTTTACTGTCATAGAGGAGTAAAGAAACCAGAACATATTCACATTTAAGAAGCTGGAATCAGAGAATTTAGATTTTTTTGTTCTTAAAAAATTGCAACTAACGATTATTTTAATTGTCTATTAATCTTCTGATTATTTTGTCCATGAATCAATTAATTATTTTGTCCATGAAATATCAGAAAATATTGAAAAATGCCAGCTATAATTTCCCACAGCCCAAATTGAGGTATTCAAAATGTATTCAGTTTACTGTCAGATATGATGAAGAGCCAGCAAATTAACAAGCAAACAAAAATTAATCAAAATAGTTTAATCTGGACACTGTAGTGTATTTGGGCATCATGATATAACATTTTCATCTTTGCCTAGCCATTAAAATGCTCCACAGTAAATATGCAAATGAGTATGGTTGCAGGGCGTATAGCAGGACTGGACTCCAGATCTGACAATTGCACTGCTCCCTTGTTAACCAAACAGCAGGGTAACAGGAACTTCCCTACAAACAATTGTCAGCATTAGTAATTAATCTGTTGATTATGTTGTAGGGCTATCCTGAGTACTATTTTTTGGGCTTTGTGCGGTGCAACAGGCTGACATGTTCTTCTACTGTCTGTCTGTTTTCATCTCCCCCGTTTCAGTGACCAGGACAGAGTTGCTGCCGCACTTCTGTACACACAACAAACAGCGATATCTGTCTGAGAATAACTAATAATAACTAATGTTGAATATGAATAATGTTGTGGGATTATTCTTTATTTCATGATCTTTTTTGAGATTCATACATTATTATTACATACTTAAAATAAATAAAATACAAAAACAAAAAATCAAAGCATTCAAATACTGACTTGGAGGTCGATTACCATGGCAACGGTTGAAGCTTCAAAGCATTTGGGTCAGCCCCATTATTTTGTCCACAAAATACTCAGTTTACATTGATATAAAACAGAGAAAATGATGAAATCCTCACATTGGAGACGCTGCATCCAGAGCACTTTTGGCCTTTTTTTACTTAAAAAATAGACTCAAAATGATTAAATCAAATATCAGAATTGTCTCCCATAATTTTCTGTGGATCAATTAATCAACTAATCATTGCAGCTCTAACTTATTGACAACTTATTTGACACATTGGTTAACAAGGCACTTTCACAAGCCAACATTTAGGACCAACATTAGATTGGTTTTCAGCTAGTTTGCACGTGATGCATGAACTAAATTAGGATTTTTGTTCAACTGGAACAGTTGTGCTAAAAGTCTAGTGAGGCATTTACAGGTTTTTAGGTCACAGGTGTGCTTTGATTTAGTCAAGGAATGTCTTGGAAAACTTATGGTATTCATCAGGACCAAAATCTGCTTTAAACTTCTTAGACGCTGCAGATCGGCCTCTCATATCAGTCAGAAACTACTGAATTAATCTTCACGTCCGTCATCATACGCTTGAGTCAATTAATGTTTACCAAGCCTAACCTCTGTTAAGAAGGTAATGATTCATCAGAGGTTATTGCAACAACAGATGGATGTTATCGTACTTCATTTTATGACTTGGTCAAAGATGGTTCCAGATTCCATAGTCTGGACTCACTTTCCTTTAGGTTTACCGTCAGTGTTTCAGGAAATGAAAGTTTCTAAGAAAGAGTTCTTCTGAGGATAAGATAAACAGCAGTGAATATTTGTTTTGGTCAAATTGATTGTGTCTAGTCTAAGGTTGTACTCTTTTTTTTTCTTTTCTTTTCTCTTATATTATTACTATAGTTGTTACTTATTTTTTCCTGAGTTAATTAGATTAATATTTGTTTGGTTATATGTTGTCTATTTTGTCGCTGTTGTGTTATATAACACTGTGTTTTGTACTGTTTGTTGGGACCCCCTTGAAAATGAAATGATGCATCTCAAGGGATGTATTTTATCCTGATATAATACATTTTATTCAAATATCAAGAATCAAGGTTAGAGTACATTTGAACTATAGTCTTGCTATACAGTTATATCCACTTAAATGTACATTTAAATATGCATTTTGAACTAAGGTCTTTATATATCGTTTATAGGTCTTTATATCCATATAAATGCCAAGAAGTGCAGTTCTATAACTGCAATAATCTGTTGCTAACGTCTCAAATTCAATCACAATGACCCCCAATATGCAGTTTATCCAAGTTTCTTTTGTATTGGTGCCTTTGAACTAGACAATCAACAGAATAATTTAATTAAACTGTACAATAAATTGTACAATAATTCAACTGTGCAATACTCTTATGTAGTTAATACTGAATTTATACTGTACATGTCAAGAAATATTCTTATTTAAATTCTTATTTATACTATTCTTGCATTTATATTTAACACACATAAATCCCACTTCTCAGCATATTTGATCTACTTATTTACACTCTGGATATATATTGTATATGTTTGATGCACATATTTTTACATATTTCTTATATTTCTAATTTCTTATTTTTATTATATATATTTCTCTACATATATTGTGTTATATATTGTAGCATTACGTACATAATTTACATGTTACATCCTTCTTTATTTCTCTTTTTTTTACATTTCGTTATGCTTTTATATGCTAGCAACTATAAATTCCCAATTTACGCCCGGGGATCAATAAAGTATTTCTGATTCTGATTCAAGCAATCGAGCAATTGAGATTGTTAGAATTCATTTTGTTAAAGTTGATATATATATATATATATATATATATATATATATATATATATATTTTTTTTTTTGTGGTGATTAGCTGAGTGGCTGATAATGAAGAGTGACACATGTTTTGTTCTGTTGTGATCCAGGACCCGTCGGTCACACAAGCGACCAGCTCCAACACAGAACCAGTTGACCAGTACAACCCATTCCCTGCTCATCCCACAGTAAGACATCTGAAAGCTGTGTCCTTTATCTACTTGTTTTTTTTTTCTTCTACTTTTGTATCATTAAAGGGATAGTTCTGGTGGGATTGTATGAGGTATTTATCCAAACTACAGTAGGTAATACACTGACTATGGATCAGTACCTCATACAACCTCACTTCAAATAACCCAAACTATCCCTTTAATTTTTTTTTTCTCCTCATGGTCCTCATCTTTCTTCAACCTGTATTATTTTATCTGTATGTGTTTAAATGTTACTTTTCTTACTCACTTTTCACCACCCAATCTTTTTTTCTCCTCTTATTTAATCTTGATCACACCCTACTTGCTGTTTTGCCTGTATGTTTTGTTCTTGTTCTCCTCTTGTTATTCTCCTTGTTTTCTTTGTTCTCATACTCCCCATTCTCCTCCTGCTTCCTCTTAACTCTCCCTAACTTTCATTTCCTTCTCCTCCCTCATGTTCCCGTTCGTCTTGGTCTTGTTGTCTCATCCTTGTACATCTCCTCACAATCACTGTCATTCGTTTGCTTATTATTATTTTTCAGGATGGCCTAGCTACTCATACCACTCCAGCCGACGCCCCCCCTCCCTACCAGCCTGCAGTGTTACAGCCGTCTACAGAGCCCAGTCCGAAGGTGAGTCACCTATTACTGGACACTACAGTACATACTCTCTCTCTCTCTCTCTCTCTGCCAAACCCTCCACTTATCTGCTGCAGTTGAAAAATACTACTCTGAAGTAGATGTGAAGGGCAGTACTTCCCAGGGTCCTGTTCCTATTTTGTGTGTGCATATACAGTATATTGCAGCTCTGTTATTGTTCACACAGTTGGTACAGCTGTATGCTTCAGTTTTCCACAAAATAAAGGCAGTACAAAAGAACACAGAACATGATTAACTAAGGTAGCTTAATTAAATAAATAGCTAAGTTAATTAACCAAATAAAGAAAAGAAAATACGACCCTACCCAGTAGCCACTACTGACCGATCCTCTGCCGGTTCCTATTTACTAATTTATATGTTTCACTCAATGACGTTAGGCATCATTAGTGGTGGGTATTAACGGGTTACATGTACTCAAGTAACTTTTTAGTAGTTTTACTTGAGTAGATCTTTAGAGAAAATGCATTACTTTTACCCTGTTACATTTAGATACATTCATTGCGCTACTTTTATTTATTTATGTTATGCATTCATGATCCGTGGTCGGCTGGTCTCAGGTCTGCTGGCGCTCTGTCATCCTACCTCGGCCACGCCTCCACATGGCTCCGTTCAAAGCAGCACGATAAAGCTACAGCTGGAGTAACGTTCTCTTGTATTGTTCTTTCACATAGCGATTATAGAAGTGTAAAAAATAGGCTACGTCAAATTATTCCCAAGCGACATACATGAGGGGATCCCCGGCATATTCTCTATCTTGTAAGGGGTCAAAAAATATTGAGAACCTCTGCACTAGATAACACCAAGGTTCCAAGAATCCGGTTCAAGATCCAGAGCTAATTACATAGACTTCAGACTAGAGAACCCAAAAACATCTGATATACAGGCAGCATATATTCAGTGTGAATTATACTTTTAGCCAACAGTTTGTTTATTTTAGACATGTAGCTGTAATATTTATAATAACCATATGTGACTAAGAGCTTAGTCATCCATTCTGCCTCCCAGTACTGTCTCTTCAAATAGCAAGTGATACTTGAGGATGTTTAGTGGCTACACATTCACACACACGTACTCAAGTTTACACAATATTATAATGAGTCTCCTTGTTCCACTGATCGTCTTATGAATATTTATGAATAGCACTGAAGATCACCTGTGTCCTTCCATTTTCTGCCAAGTCAGACATCAGAGGATCATAAATATGTATTTTTGGTTTTACATACTGTATCGTGTCCTTTTTAAAAATACATGTATGCATAAATAAATATGACGTTAAATGAAGCGAAAATAACATTAAAAATAAATGTAGCCATTAATTAATTGATAAAATGTGACATAAATTGATATTTCTGTTTCAATTTGCTTCTTTATTTATTTATCTTTATATAAATTCCCTTATTTATGTACTCTTCTGTTTAATTTTCCCTTTTATTTATTTATGTATTATTTGTATATTTTTTAAATTGATTTATATAAGTTTGCATTTATTGTTTATTTATTTTGTATTTATTTATAATATTTTTAAATATATATATGTGTTTATTTACATCTGTTATTAATTTATGCAAGATTTTCCCTGCCTTTCACCCCTTATTTATGTTGACGTCTACATGCAGCTTCTAAAATCATTAACAGTGGCTCACCACTTCCTTAGATGTAGTGAATCATTTTGCATTTGTCCTGTTGTGTCTGTGCATTTGTATATAATGTGAAACTCCTGAGAGTTGCTGATGTGTCTCTGCACTAATGTCAGCAAGATAAATTCCTGCGCATTCAATGTGTTGTTGAGTAAAGTGTTTCTGATTCTCCTTCTTCGCCTTCAGGCGACTGCTGCTGCAGCTCAGGCCAATCTGCTGAGGCAGCAGGAGGAGTTGGAGAGAAAAGCTGCCGAGCTGGACCGCAGAGAGCAGGAGCTACAGAGCCGAGGCCCGTCAGGTCATTAGAGACAAAACCTCTCCTCCTCCCTCTGCAGCACTATCACAAGACAATATGCAATGTGTGCATTATATGTATCAGAGATAATGTAAAAACATTCTTGCACACAGGCTGTGAAAAATACTCTGAAGTGAAATCCATATCATACACCCACCCAAAAAACAAATTTTTCATAATGTAATATAATGTAGTATAAAATTAATATTAAACTAAATAAAAAATCAGAAAATTATTCTGGTGGCACCCATGGATGTTGTATCACCATTCAGCGTGGTTTTATATTTACATGGATTTTCAACTTTATTTGCTGTTTGCCGAGTTAATCCATTTTTCTCTATATATGTATGAGATATAATAGTTCTGTGCAACTTTTATTTATATGGAATATGTAGATAGGAGCACCTCAAATTTGTGTACTGAAAATACTAAAAATCCCTTCATTTTTACTGCTTATTCTAAGGCATTTTCTATCATTTTTGGAAAAACAGTAGTAGCGCCCACCCTCCTTTTCCCCGCCCCCATGTTAACAGTGTTAGCTCTGTCAGCACTCTGGCTGTTGTTTGTGCTGTTAGCACAACACAGAATTACAAAATTGTGATCCCGATTTTTAGTCAAAGCTACTTATCAAATGAATATATCAAACATTTGCAGGTTACAACATCCGAAATGCAAAGATTTTCATTTAAAATCTGTATGTGATCAGATCATTTTAACTTTACTTCCTCTTTAAAGGTTTAAATATTTAAATAGACAGAATTATTAATACAATTACAATTACCACCTCGCGGTTGTACGCCTCCGCCAACCAGTCAAGTTGCAGTTTACATCCATATATGTCCAAAATGACATCACTTCATCATTTTATCCTGGTAAGACATGTGTGAAATTGTCATAATTAGCATATGAACTCTTAAGTTATGGTCAAATAGAATTTTGGTCTTTCTTTTCCTGTAAGGGTGAAAATTGTAATTTGAAGACAAGCTCCTTATTTCTAACAGGGCAGATGTTGTGTCTTGTCTTAACAGGTAGAGAGAACAACTGGCCTCCACTTCCCAAGAGCTTCCCCATCAAACCATGTTTCTATCAGGACTTCTCAGAGGAAATCCCCCCGGAGTCCCAGAGAGTCTGCAAGATGATGTACTATCTCTGGATGTGTAAGTACAGTTAAATGATTGGTGTGTACTGTAAGTGTACATCAGGGCTGAGCTGTAAACATGTTTTATATATTAGCATTTTAACCTTTTTGTATACAGAAACGACACCTGAGATACTAAAGCATATAGTGTGTTTCAATAACTAATGCTGGTGTACATATGACCTGTGATGATGGATGTCGTTATACACAGTGGTAGCAGAGCTGTAAAAATGCCACCTTGTGGCAACATAAACACTCTGCATGCAGGTAATGCTGATACCTGCTGGTGTCGTGGAGCATTTAACATTAGAATGTCTTTTTTCTTTGGTTCACTGACATTTATTTAGTCCTTGACTTATGTTGACTTAGTTATTAAATTTTGGCGCGGAAAAAGTGTCATGGCCATTTTCAAAGGGGTCCGTTGACCTCTGACCTCAAGATATGGGAATGAAAATGGGTTCTGTTCTGTTCTGTTTCAAATTTAAGCTCTTTTTCCAATTTCTCTTTTATACACACATAATGTTTCTTAAGTGCTTAGTCACATATACTATTATGTTATTACAAGTTGTGGTATGTTTATCAGTATTTACAGCTTTTGTAGTCATAGTAATAGAGGTGTTTCTGCTCTATAAATGAAGATATTATTAGTAGTAGTATTATTATTTTTGACTCTTGTCTCTCTCATCTGTCTCTTCAGTCAACTGTGTGACTCTGTTCCTCAACCTGCTGGCCTGTCTGGCTTACTTCACCACCGATTCAGCCTACGGTGTGGACTTTGGCCTCTCCATTCTCTGGCTCATCCTCTTCGCTCCCTGCTCCTTCGTCTGCTGGTACCGGCCCGTCTACAAGGCCTTCAAGTGAGTTTCCACTCATAAAAACTATGTGTGTCTGTGGCCTTTACAATACAACGGTCGATTAATGTAGATATCTATAACAAGTATAATAATACTTAGCTTGCCTGTTCCTTCAAGAGGAATGCAATGCTAAGTAACTGTGAGAAGAAATCTTATAATTATAGCCATTACGTTTCCATGTCAGCCACTCATCTGTAATCTGCAAAAGAAAACCTCAGTGATAGCGTTAAATGTAACCTAGTCATAAAGGAATGTAATGTTCCTCATTTGCTTTAGCTATTGTACATAATGATATGTGGTGTTTTTTATTATACTATGGCCATGGAAAATACTGTTTCCTCTCTGGTTTGCATGTCGACACCTCACTCAACAGTTTTATTCTGTCCTAAGTCAATGCTTAAGGTATATTAAACTGTAAGGTAATATTTTAGCAACAAAATATAATTTGTTTGCACTATTTTGCGAGTTAACTGACAGGTGAAACTAATCTCAGCAGTAGGTTAAAAGTCAGCTCTTTATCCTGGTAAATCCCTCTTAAAAACGTATTTTAATAAATGTGTTTTCACAGGGTTTGTGGCCTGAATTTTCACTTTGATTTTACTGATTATTATAATTATTTTATATCCTTTTACTTATTGTACTCCTCATATGTAGCTCCTTTGCTCAATGTTGTATAACTTTTAAACTATTTTAATTTAGTGTGCCATTTCTATTTTTTAAAGCACTTTATAACTTTGTTTTGAAAAGTGCTATATAAATAAAGTATATTATTATTATTATTATTATTGTTGTTATTATCTAATAGTTGGCCAAGGTATAAGTACAGTAATACACTCTGCGACGTCCCAGTATAGAAAATAATGGACTTGGCCACGATATTCTTTGCTGCAAACTCGTCCCTTATTTTGTGAAACCCCGACACCTCATCATGCATTACTGGTTGGTCAGACATGCACAACACATGCTTACTAAATTGTAATACATCATTTTTACAACAACAAAACAAAGTAGAACAAACAGTTGGTTGCATTCATACAAACATTATACTGATGGAATGACTTGCCAGTTCATACAGTAATGGATCAGTAATCTTCTCATGAGGTAATGCGTCACTTTTATTTTGAAGTTGTCAGAGATTCTTTGAAAGTATTTTCCAAGTGTTATATTTTAAGTGAAAT
Organism: Sebastiscus tertius; assembly: GCA_916701665.1. NCBI lineage: Eukaryota > Metazoa > Chordata > Actinopteri > Perciformes > Sebastidae > Sebastiscus > Sebastiscus tertius. Next base: position 15,439 of record CAKAOH010024466.1, on the reverse strand, counting down.
TTATGTTGTTGTTGTTTTTTTCATTTTCAGGAGTGACAGCTCCTTCAGCTTCTTCTTCTTCTTCTTTGTGTTTTTCTGCCAAGTGGTGATCTTCATCATCCAGGCTGTCGGCATCCCTAAGTGGGGCAACAGGTGAGTCACACGCTGCATGTTTCATGCTGACATTGGGGGGGTTCATGAAATAAAGCTAGGATTGTGTCCTCGGTGATCAGTGAAGTCTCAGAAGTGTGACATTTTTGTCAAGTTTAAGGTACATTCAGACGTAGCATGAGCCCCAAGTTCAGGCAGAAAGTTAAAAAATATCCAAATCCCATTCAATTCATTTGTAGATTTGGCCACCACATTGGTGACACTGATCCATAAACAAATAGATTGTAATTAACAGTGGTTTGATTTTTTTTAAAAAGTTTTTTTATGACATAATTACCTTGCACACTTTTCTTTGCCAAATCCTACTATGAATAATTAACACTAGTCAGAAGAAAACATGAAAATCTGAACATGTTAATAACAAAATACTGATTTACTCCTGATTGATTTTGAAGGAGTGTTCCATGTACTTGTGGTTCTTTACCTTTAGTATCAGAAGTACTACCTTTCAGCCGGCCTATATGCCTATAAGCTGCTGTCCTCTCTCTTTTTTACTCTTTTTCTCATTTTTTTCTGCATTCCTTCAGAGACTTTTCATCCTTCAGCCTCTAGCCTGCTGCCTCTCTGTCTGCTGGTAACTCTGTAAGTTTCTGCTGCTCACTGTCTCTGCTACGTTCTGCCAACACTCACCAGGGTTCCTACTTAAAACAGGGTTCCTACGCACTATGGAAAAGTATGGAATTTATATTTAGTAATTTCCAGGTCTGGATAAGTATGGAAAAAAAAGAAAAGAATATGGAAAAACATTTACGTTTCCAGACTTTTGCCCCTATTCTGTTTTCTAAAATATATAATTCAGAATTTCTATAAATAAATTGATCATACTAGCCGAGTGTTTTTCAGCCAAAATGTTTACTAGTATGTGAGAGAGCACCAGAGCGACCAGAGCGAGCTTGATGTTGTCGAAAGCAAGACAAGAAATAGGCTATGGTGTGAACACACACACCTACACAGAGTAAAGGAATAAAGTCTCAATGCAAATTCAGGAGGCAGATTCTGTTGAGGTTTTAAAATCTTCAAGTCTTTTTCTCTGTGACCCGGCCCGTCCTAGTCTCACTGGCTGGGTAACATTCAACTGATTTCTGCTTTGGTAACTAGTTATTGTTGCTACAGTATATGGACTATTTAACTCAATCATGTTAAATTATTATTCTTACCTTTATGTCTGGGATTAGGCCCGTATACATGCGTATGTGAAGGCTCATAGTTGTGTGTCTGATGTTATATTTTAACCCGTAAAGTGTGCAGAAACTCTTTTTGTGATGCACACTTTTTAAATAAGCCATTTGATTTCAAAATGGCACTTTCCAGAATGACCCCGGTCCAAGTGGCTCTTCATTTCCCCCTTCTCCATTTTATAACAGTACTTCTCATCTCATCATGGCTTTGCATAATATCAAAACAGACACAGTCAAGGGGACACTTACTTGTTTTTTAGCGCTTCCTTTGCAGATGAGATGCAAATCACAAAGCAGCAGCGTTTTACCAACATATTCTGAAAACAACAGAGGCACTTTTATGTTAATTTACCGTCACTTTGAAATGTGTTTTATTTGATCTTCTAGAGCATGCACTCATGTTGTAATAATACCGCTTTTATTATGCTCATTATTGAGTGATATGAATGAGGTTTTTATTCTGCCTCTTCTTCTTGTATCATCTCAGCTTTTCTTTCACGCTGCTCCTTCAACACATTCTTCTTCTCTCCCTAAATGTAACCCAACTCCTCCAGAATATATACATACTGTTTATGTACCTCTATACATACTGTTGAAGATGCCCGTCAGTTTGATTGATGTAGTTTATGACATCATCTAAAAGTTAACGGTGTTTGTTGACTCCAGTGGTTGGATCGCTGCCTTCACCATCATCGCTACATACAAGGCGGTGGGAGCCATCATGATCATAGTGGCCATCCTCTTCACCATCTGTGCCGTGCTGTCAATCATCCTGCTCAAGATGGTGAGACTTTATTCACTTGTTTTCATATGTTCAGTTTTAATTTGTGGGTTAGAAGCTACTGTATGCCTTTTGATTAATCTGTGCTTCTACTTTGAGTGTTTTGTTTTTATTAACATACAAGTTTGGAATTTGACCCCAAAATTGCCGTTTGCATTCAAATCTCAGAACGACTTCAGCAGACGGAGTTTGACCAAAATTAATTAAAGGGGACATATCATGAAAAGCTCACTTTTTCAGTGCTTGTGCTCATATATTTGGGTGTCTGGAGTGTCTACCAACCCACAAACTGTGAAATAAGACAAACCAGTCAGACATGAGCTGTCATCAGAAAACATGTGATTCAACAAGCCATTCAGATTTGGCTCCCCTTCCTATGTCACATGCAGGCTCTTTATTATATATCGCCCACAGCTTGAGAACTACGTCTGTATTCGAAACCGCATACTACGCTAGCAGGAAATACTGATTTGGCCAAAATGTAGTATGTAGTATGCAAACAAAAGCAAAATCTACAGTATGCCAAAAACACCCGTATGTCATACTGATTTGGAAAAAGTCTGTGTAGATTTTGAATATTGGCAGTTTTAAAATATTAGACGGCGAATTGAACATTTGCTCCACCGTTTTCAGAGTTTAGAAGCTCCACAAACTGCCGTGACAGCCAGCTTGCGCCTGCCGGGGTCGTTACCTCGCCAGCCGGGCAGTCACTCTCATAGACCGCTATGAGCTCGCTGGAGCTCTCTAGAAACCGGTCTGTAGACGAGGGGCTTTTATTTCCTTGTTGACAGATGGTTTATTTAAATATCACAACACAAATGTCCATTATAAATTAATGGGAACCTGTGGTTATCTGCCTTTTTGGAGTTGAAAAGCTTCACAATCGCCCGCGGGCGTTTACTCTAATATTTGTAGGGATATCATTCTACTGTTTTGTTGCTGTAACTGAAAAAGCAGTCGAACAATGTTTTATATTTTCCGTCTCCCCTCGTTGATGATCCTGTTTGTCTTACTTCACTATGAGCTGTTAGAATAAATAGTTTAAGGGGTGGTGGAGCCAAACCTTCAGTATCTTATAAAGTAAACAAATATCGGTCACAAAAAATAAAATCAAAGTTGTATTTTTCGATAATATTGTAATAGTGGTATGAGTTTTTTCTTTTGTCCAGCACTTTAAGAGCTGGTTTAAAGGCTAAAGCCTGGTCTAGCATACCTCAAAATAAATCACTTTAACTGTTTCATAGTTCGTCAGTAGTATGTATTAGATGGTTTTGCATACAGCCTACCTTTGCAAAGGTGCACCAAATTTTCTCACCAGCCAATCAGAATAGACTGGGTCTTTTCAGGAGGGGGTCTAATAATGTGCTTTTTGAACATTAAAGCATAGAATAATTTTCTAGTAGAAACCCAAAATACAAGTATGAACCTGCAAATGAGCATGATATGTCTCCTTTAATACAAAAGCAGATGTTGAACCACTGTGACCGAGGGCAGCCGTTTGCTCACCATCTCTTCTCTCTTCAGGTCCACGGCATGTACCGCCGGACCGGGGCCAGTTTCCAGAAGGCTCAGCAGGAATTCTCGCAGGGCGTCTTCACCAATAAAACCTTCCAGACAGCTGCTGCTGGTGCAGCGTCCTCTGCTGCACAGGGAGCCTTCCAGAGAAACTAACTGATGGTAGACTGAGCTGAGCTCCATTTAACAAGGTCAAGGTCTATACGTTATCAGGTCTAGATGATTCATTAAAACAACGCTGAGTGAATCAGGAAGCCGAGGTTCATTGTGTTTCTTCCCGTCTCAAATTATAATCTAACCTGATAACGTATAGACCTTGAGCTAGGTGAGGCTACATGATTAGTCTCCCTCCTTTCACCCCCACTATCAGTGCACATGTAATTCCCCCACCTTAACTTTGCTTCTCACATTCAGCGTGTCTCCTGCAGAGTGACTGCAGTCGGGGGGCGGGGGAGTCTCACATCGAGTGCATTCTGGGGTGGAAAGCATGAATGAAGTTGACTGATCGCTATTTCAGTTTGTGCTGGCTTTGTATATTTTGTGTGCACTTTTTGGCGATGCTCTTCAGTGTAATATGTGACTGTGTGTGCGTCTGTGTATGTATGTATGTATGTATGTATGTGTGTATGTGTACTGGCATGCTGATCACATGTCTTCATGTGGGCGCAGTACGCTTCTGTTTCTCCACACCGCTGGTGGACTCCGATCCTGTAATATAAATAAGATGAAGTGTTTTTTTTCTGTCTCAAAGGCATTTCTCTTCATTGTTGAACCTATTTTGGCGAAATATCTCTTTTATGTGATGCAAAATATCAGTCTAATAAGGAAGAAAAGTAACAGATGAATCACGCAGTTAATCGTGATCTTCCTGGCGTTAGATTTCGAGATTTTATCGCTATTACTGTAACTGTTCATTTAAATCTGTGGGGGAAAACACACTGAATCCCCATCACTTTCAGATTGTAGTACTAAAACATGTGCCTTTGTCTTTTGTCTGGAACCAAACTTTTGCAAAGATCTTTCTGAAAGAAAACTGGTAAAAATCCTGTTTATTTTGGTATTTGGTCACATGATACAATTTCTACATAAAGATCACATCCACAGAGGAAATCAGAGTGTTTTACTTCCATTAATTTCTTGCTTGTAAACAGCTAATTTAGGCCAAATTACTTCATCCGATTTTTGTTTCCCATCATATACATACATTTTTTATGAAGCAGCTTCAGCTTCTTTGATCGCTGCCTTTGAAGAGTTGTTTCTAAGGAAACCAAAGCAATACGGGCGTATAAAAACATTTTGCTAATAAAATTAGATTACAAAACGTAGATACAGTTTGCTTTAATGGGCTGAGCCTATTCTATTGATTTTACTACTAACAGACAGTAAATGCAGGAGGAGGAACGGTTTATTTTTCATGAAGATTAACAGTGTAGGAATGTATTCAGCTCTAATGACGTTTGACAGGAGAAGCAGGACCTGAATCCCAAATTTCTCTCATGTGTCTCTGATTTATAATTTCTACAAGAGCGGTGTAAACTTGCCATAACACTTATCTTCCTTTAAAGAGAACCAGTGTCTCAACATCACCAGTATGCAGCTGCTGCTGCTACTGCACTTTTTTTTTCCACATAAAAAACTTCTCGAAAGAATTTCAAGTCTTCCTTGTAGCTCTCAAAGACGACCACCAATCTCTAAATTATTTGTGTGCCGATGTATATTTTCTATGTGATTACTTATATTGAAGAACATGCACATGTGTGTGTATTTGATGTACTGTTTTAAAACATCAGCTTGGATGTAAACACACGTTGACATTCTGAAGAACAACTCCGATCATCGAGTGATAGCGGTCTGATTTAATGTTCGATCTTACATCCATAATTACACAATAAAAAGACTTGTATTAATTCACACATCGCTGAATGCATCGCTTCGAGAGAACGAAATCCAGTGCCTTTTGTATTTCAATATAGCATCTAATAAAATGCTTTGCTTTCATTTAAAGCTGTAATTGTTGTTTTTTTTGCTTATAACAATCGTTTTTGATAAAGTTATGAATGTTTTACAAAAAATATCTAAAATTCTGAACATACCGTAAATAGAAAATCTCTGGCTTTGCTTTTAATTTAACTTATCAGGTTGATGAAGGCTTGTTTGGCATTTTTGCACTGATGATATATTTAATCACCATTTAATCAATGTTTCACCATTATTCTCCTGTTATAAACATTCAGTCTGTTTCTTGAATAAAGAGAAGAGTTGATTCTAGTTATTTAAATGTGATAGTATTGAAATTGTAAAGGCACTTCTTACTGTTGAATCATGTCATGAAACAGATCTAAAGCTTGCTCCCAAACTCACAATTTCAATTTATCAGTGTGCAGATTCTCCACAAGGGGGAGCTGTTTGGTGGCAAACATGCACCATCTAAAGCGGCGGTTCCCAACCTGGGAAATGGGTCGTAAAAAATGTATTTAATCTTTCGTTCCACTGATCTTTACTCTTTTTTTGTGAATAACTTAATAATTGTACATACAGTGATCCAAATATTAAAGGGACTGTTTGTAAGAATCAGAAATTGCTTGTTAACAGCGACACCTGTGGCCGTTAAGTCAACGAAAGTCAGCGCCCTGTTGCTTCCGTGTAGTTTGTGTTGGAGTCTGAGTCTGAACAGCGTAGCCACAAGCAAGCGCGCATGGGACACCGACCCGCAATGATTTATCCTTGTAAGAAGTTACAAACAGTCCCTTTAATTAAAACATAAATTCTTAAAATAAAACATTGCACAAGTAGACATTACGTTGTTTTACAGGGTTGCAAGTCAAAAAGGACGGGAGCCACTGATCTAAAAGAAAGGTTCTAACTGCCGCAGTTTAAGCTGTGTCTCATGGTGCCTTCACATGGGGTCGTGTTTACCGTGTTCATGAGAAGAGTCCATACGAACGGCCACCTCTTGTTAGCCTCTGTGGCTTCTAGACATCGACAGTAACGTTAATATTGCCGTTGCTTAGCAGCGGTGTTCTTCACAACTTAACTACTTGAACGCCGAACATATCGTGTACACGACTTCCCATGTTGTAAACACAAGCTTCATTTGAAGGCACCATCAATTCAGATACTTCCGTTAGTACACTTCCATGTAGTACTTTGTGTGCACTATGTACTTCTTATGTAGTGCGGGAATTTTGACGGGCTAGTGTTGTCTCAAATGAGACATGGCTGTTGTACACTCGCCGGAAATGACGATCACCTTTGCTGGCAGCGTTATCATTTGCAGTTCCGAATCATTACAGACTGCTAAGTAAAAGAGAACGTACAGCAGGCCGGTCATTGTTGTGAAAGAAACCCCGACAGGGCGATGGCGGAGGGGTCTCTCATCGCCTTGAAGGGGATTCTTTCACAATAATGACTTGCTAGCTGTACATTATCCTGCTTAATACACAGCTACTTACTGAAGAAATCAATAATTTGACACAAAAACGGTCCGTCAGAGTCCGACATCGGAGCTGCGCCCATAGCAACGGTCTGTTATACATAGCAACGGTCTGCTATAAAGAAATAACAGACCGTAGAACGCCGTGATTGACCAATGAGAATCAAGTATTCAACACACCTGTGTAATAAATTAACCTAATAAACAATACTGATGGCTTTCATCTTCCATCTCTGTTCAACGGAGCAACCGCTGCTGGAACCTCCCCTATCTGCTACATAGCCAAGCTGGCGACCGTTGAGGGTGAGAAGTGTCCACACACGTTCCACACTCAACTTTTTGACCGTTTACACCATGCGGGTACTTCTAGTGCATTTTACCATACTTATGCACTCAAAATAACAATAGTAAGTATGGAAGTATGAAAATTGGGATGCAGCATTTGACTTGACACCTGCAGGGACTTTTCTTTAATTCTTCTTGCCTGTAGGTGTCTGTAGTGGTTGGACTGGAACTGAACAGATGGGTTTGTCTGGTGTCAGAGGGTTTCACATCAGTAGATTCTCTGATGTGTCGCTCGCTTGCTCAGGTAGTCCTGCCCTTAGACAGAACATTTAAATTCAATGAAACAACAGCTAAACCCACTATAGACCGCTTACTCATCAATAGCTCCAGGCCATTTTCTCCTCTTTCATAGAGAGTCTCTCCCAGTTGCCTCCTGTCTATATTTAGGAGACCGGACACAAAGCAAAGAGGAGAGGCCGACCTCTGTGACCTCTCTGTGTCTGCAGTGACCCAGACAGCCTGTGGGGAATCTGCCCTGAAAGCCAAACTGCTGCTTCTACCATCTGTCACTCTGTCTGTCTGTTTGTCTGTGTTTCTTTCTCCAGGCTCTGTCTGTCACTCAGTCTGGAGCTCAGAATAACTGCAGCCACTTCCCTTCAAACACTGCAGCCATCGACAAACTGGGCCAGACAGGTCGGCGGCTACCTGAGCAGATGGGCGCTTTCAGAAGTACAACTGTGCAGTTTCAGTCACATATCGACAGAGACTGTAGCCAATGACTGGTGGATCTGTTTTTATTTTTAAATCAAGGTTTCCTTTATTAATGTCCGTTGTACAAGGGGGAATTCTACAGAAATATCTAGTCCATGTTTTGCTGAGGTACTGCCAGTAATGAGAGACGGGGAAAGGTCACATCCCAGTGGTTTTTATCTCCAGCATACTAATCACCTCACCGTCTAATCACCAACACCTGGCTGTCTCTAACAAACCAGCCTCTCTTTCTACATCAATCATATCAGTAAACTTCAAATACCATTTAATTCTGCCGTTTTCTGCACTCACACAAGATAGGATGACCCATGTTTGTACAACTCCACATCCTGCTTATGATTTATATATAATATGGTTGCTTTATAGTCTGTGAAAGATGACGCTATTACTGCTAGTCTCAATTTTACAGGTGAGTGGGGTCTACCTCAAGTGAATTTTAAAGTAAATGTAAATCACACTTGACATTTCCGTACTTAAATACATTAGATTTGATTCAAAACACATTTACTGTTTATAGGTTTTTGAGTTTTGATAGAATGTATGGATTAATTTAAATACTAGCCTGTTGGGTCGGAGGGATACTTATATGTTTATTAGTGATTTGATTCAACAATGTGCTTTAAAATTGGTTGTCCAGTAGATGGCGAGGTAGAGGCCGAGCTATAGCTGCCAAATCTTGAAACTGCAATCTTGACAATGTGGCGTTGGGATCAAAATGATCTAATCTGCTACTTGTTTTTAAAAAAAAACAAGTAGCAGTGTCAGCAGCATCTCTACTGTGATTTACCAGTGATTTGTCTGATTGTGGAGTGAAAATGGGAATTAGTTGTAAATTAAAAGTTGATTGTAGGGATTATCCTCCAAAATCAAAAATGAATAAATAAATAAATACAATTTAATATTGAATAAATAAATGTAAAATAAATTAAAAAAATTAATGCAAAAATTAATAAAAAATTAAAGTCAATATAAATAAATAAATAAATAAAAGGGAACATTAAATAGAAGAGTACAAAATGGGTGAAATTAATACAAAATTAAATAAATAAAGAAGCAAATCAAAACATTTTATTAATACTTAATGCCTACATTTATTTAATAGCATATTTATTTATTTATTTATTTATCGAGTCATTTATCTTTTTATTTTGGCAGGTTCTGTCCTCCATAAGGAGTAATGCACTATTTTACTGTTTTACTAAAGTCACATTTTCTATGGAACTTTACTTTCAAATGTTCTCGCCTGCTCTGATCATCTACTACAATGTCTACATTGTTTTAGTGTATGATTACATGATGATGATTAGTGTATGATTGACATTTGCTTTTTCTATTTTATTTTTTCTTTTACAATAAAAAAAAAACTGTACATTTTAGTGGGTTTGACACTTTTGTCAGCCATAACCTACAGATGTATTTTAGCTGACATCATCCACCAGCTGGTAGTGAGTTGGGAGTCTAGTTTTCCACCACTAGAGGACAGCAGGTCTGTGGTGGTTTGGGTCTCTATGAACTGAAGTGCTGACTCACTGTCAGAGAGACCTGCAGCAAAAACACATGAAGTATCTTCACACCCTGCTACTGTAGGATGTTACACACGGTTTATTTTTACTTCTTACAGACAGCTGATTGGTGCAGGTAGTGACTGAACTGCTCACTGATCATAGCAAGATATTTAACTTTGGCTTCATTTGAATTCAGGATAATAAATTGTGCTTTTTTAAATAAGATATGTTGGGATATTTGAGTTTTTAATCAGAAATTCTAATAGAAAACAGCACATAAAGCATAACTTTAATAAGAACATGAGCTAAATATTAAGGAAAGTATTTACAATCTGCATCAATGCAAACTGGGACAGATCTGAACGTGTGCTTCTATTTGCAGATATCTCCCGCCACGTGTTAAATCAGTGATAATTACAGTAAAAGGAAGGTTCAGCCTAACTCGTGAGGCCTAACAGGAGCTGGTGTGGAGCTCCTTATTATCCCCTCAGTGTGATGCTGACAGTTTATGCTGAAACGCCTTCGGCTACACGCTGAAAATGTGCCGAGCTCAAGGTTAACCAGGAGAAAAGCTGAATGAGGAACACTTCTCTGCAGAAGAAAGAGGCTATTTTAAGGCTGGTCTGCTTTCTCTCTCGCTCTCATCTTCATCAGTGTGCATAAAAAAACACGTTTGAGCTCTGAAGGAAATTGTCCTTTAATTTTCTACAGATTATTTTAATAAGTCCTCCACATTCACTGCACAAGACTGACTACATTCACACACCATCTGAATCCTAAATGGAGATTAAGGAGGAACAGCAGTGCTTGATTGACGTTAAGAGAGGTCTGATCCTGTTTTACTCAGAAATCCTGCACCTTTTTTCCATAAAATGTCTTGTTCCAGTGTTACAGTTTATTGTTACGCTCAAGCTGATTCAGGTTTTGTGAGATTCCTAAACATTCACACCGACACAGTGAAATGCTGAAGCTCCTAGGTTTTTACAAGGCCTATTTCAATTTTAATACTTTAAGTAGCAAGATAGGCTGTTGTGCAAGACTATCCTGTAACAAATTTACAACAAAGATAATAGAGTGAAGGCAGTTTGACCACTAGGGCTGCAACTAACTTTCATATTGTTAATACATTTGCCAATTATTCTCTCGATTAATCGATCAGTTGTTTGGTCTATAAAATGTCAGAAAATTATGAAAAATGTCGATCAGTGTTTCCCAAAGCACAGGATGACGTCCTCAAATGTCTTGTTTTATCCACAACTCAAAGATATTCAGTTTACTGTGATAGAGGAGTAAAGTCATTATAAATTCAGTTAAGGCAATTGTAATTAATTTATTAAAAAGCATAGAATACAAATTAACCCTGTTCCTGTTTTAGCTTGTTCTTAAAGTGTATTCACACACATTATACATTTAATTTACTATTTTATTCTTTTAACACCTGACATTTTCATACTTTAATGCACTAGATTTGATTCCAATACACATATTTTGTTTATGTAGCTTAAGTGTAGAATATTTTGAGTAATTCAAATATTACTCTGTTTGGGTAGATGTTCAGTTTACTGTATAGAGGAGGAAAGAAACCAGAAAATATTCACATTTAGGAAGCTGAAATCAGAGAACTATCCCCTCAGTGTGATGCTGACAGTTTATGCTGAAACGCCTTCGGCTACATGCTGAAATGTGCCGAGCTCAAGGTTAACCAGGAGAAAAGCTGAATGAGGAACACTTCTCTGCAGAAGAAGAAAGAGGCTATTTTAAGGCTGGTCAAATTGATTATCAAATCGATTATCAAAATAGTTGGTGATTAATTTAGTAGTTGACAATTAATCAATTAATCGTTGCTGGTGTATTATCCCCTATCAACCAGTGGCTCTTTATGCATTTTCTATTGTAATGATCATGTACATTTCACACATGTAACTGCACAGAATGTAATATTATGTCAAGGTTTGTGCAATATTCATGTTTTTTCATGCATAAGCATGCAGGATAGGAGCTACTTGCTGGATGCCAGATAGTATGTGAATGCATTGCAATTTCTTTCACTGGTGTAACAAAACAGGAATGCCAGTTTATTAGGTACACCTACCTATAGCTAAAACTAATGCAGCCTAATACAGCAACAAATCCTGCCTTCATGAAGGTTCAGTTTTTGTTGAAACTGTTTTACAGATTCAACCTAATAATCATTTTGGAGGATGCAGTTTGTGGTGCAGTTGAACTATATTGCAAAAAGAGTTGTTTCTGTTATTTAGCTCATTGACATAAATATATGTGGTGGACACAAAAATAGAAACACCTGTCAGTATAATGCAGCACATTCAGCAGCACCACAACCTACACCCTCCAAAATCACCATAAAGTTGTTTAAACAGTTTAAGCAACAACCTTAAGATAAGATAAGATAAGATAAGATATTCCTTTATTAGTCCTGCGGTGGGGAAATTTGCAGTGTACAGCAGCCAAGGGGATAGTGCAAAAAACAAGATGCATCAGCTAACACAGTAAAAAAGAGCTTAAGTGTAACAAAATATGAACCATTTAAATAGAAGGAAGTATAAAAAAAGGAGTAGTATATACAATATTGACAATAAACAGACTATTAACAAAATTGCATAAGTGAAAAATGATATTGCACAATGTGAATGAATGAATGAATGAATTAATGAATGAAATTCCACCTGAAAATATCAGGTTATTGTCAGTTTTTGGTGTGTAAGTGGTCTACTGGGAGCAGCTGCTGGTTGTGGAGTCTGACAGCTACAGGAAGGAAGGACCTGAGATAGAGCTCCTTCACACACTTTGGATAATAATGAAAATAGGATTTGTTTCATGGCTGTTTAATTATCAGCAATAAACTCAACAAGCAGGTGTGTTCCTTATTGATTAGTGGGCGTTACCTTAGTTACGAGAGTGATGGATTCTGGGTTGTTTGTGACTTTCCCTTTGCAACCTAGCAGCAGCAGTCCCAACTCTGCCCAGTTTAACAAACAGTACAAGCTCGGCCTCCAGCTGGTTTCCAACACAAGAGCTCGACGGAGAGAGTTTAACAGTTACATAACTTAATAACATGATGGATAACTTTAGCTTCACTCTAAAACACACCAGTCTATCCACACAAAGGTAAGATTAATGCTCTATGGGAGGATATTAAAACAATATGACTTGTAGGCTACATGAGAAAAGACTTGAATGATGATAACTAACTTATGAATTCGGCAAATATATATCTGGTAAACTTTAAAAACAGCAGGTTAACGTTAGCTTTTTATTGAGATCTCGCGTGACTTCAGGACTCTCGTTGCTGCGTGATTTCGGTCACATCGCGTTAGGTTAGTAAACACAGGAGGGTAAGTTTCAACTTTAAATCCAATGTTTTCACAGCACATTATTTGGAAATAAGGGATTTAAATCAAGGTAAAACATTTTTTTGACAGATAAATATAGTTTTTACTTATCCCCACTGTGTTTTGCTCAGCTGGAATGTTTGTAAATCCAAGCCAAACTGAATCTACTGATTAATGCAGATTCTAGTTAAATAAGATGGAAATAAGAAAGACTAATTTAATAATTTTGTCATGTTTACTGTATTAGGCAATTTAGGTAAACAATCGTAAAATGTCTATGATTGTGGTGCTGAATTTTGTCATGTTTACTGTATTATTTAGGCAAACGATATTGGAATTAAAATGTCTTTGTTATTGTTGGTGAGCAACGTTAATTGTGATATAGTTATTTATCTTGTTTTATTTTAAAGTGTTGTCTTCAAAAAGTATATATGTACGAAAACTAACCAATCTGCAGCTCGATAATGACACAACGCTCTTATTTTGAAAGCTCCACCGGAAATAAATCTTTTTTACATTTACTTTTTTACTACTAGTTTTTACTCATCCCCACAGCTGAAATGTTTATAAATCGTGGTGGAGTCAAACTGAATCCACTATTTAATACAGATTCTACTTAAATAAGATGGAAATAAGATTTTTGTCATGTTTACTGTATTATTTAGGCAACAATATTCAAATTAAAATGTCTTTATTTTTGTTGGTGAGCTACCTTGCTTGTGGTATAGTTTTTGTTTTGTCTTGTTTTCTTTTAAAGTGTTTATATCTGCTGCTCAATAATGACAATTCAACCGATTTGAACGCCACATTTCACCAGATTTCAAAATACTCCTGCTGGTTTACAAGCACTAAATGGTTTAGGGCCAAAATACATTTCTGATCCTCTGCTATGTTGTGAACCATCCAGACCTCTCAGGTCATCTGGATCAGGTCTGCTTAGTGTCCCCAGAGTCACAACTAAACATGCAGAAGCAGCATTCAGTTTTTATGCACCAAATATTTGGAACAAGCTCCCAGAAACCTGCAGGACCAACTCCAACTTTGAGTTCTTTTAAATCAAAGCTTCAAACTTTGCTGCTGCTGCCTTTTATTAAACCAGATAATGATCTTATACTGCACTAGAGCTTTTACTCTTGTGTGTTATATTCTATTTTAGCCTCTATCCTAGCTTTTATTTTTAGCTTGTTTATATTTTCTAATCTTTAATGTTTTTATAACTGTTTTAATTATGTCTTAATGATCTTTTGCACTTTGTCACAATGTTCTTGAATGTTTATGTAAAGCACTTTGAATTGCCCTGTTGCTGAAATGTGCTCTACAAATAAAGCTGCCTTGCCTTGCCTTACCAAAATGGCTCTTATTTTGAAAGCTCCACCGGAAGTAAATGTTTTTTTAAATGTGCTGTTTGACTGGTTATCCCCCTCCTGTCTTCATGTCATCACCTCCCCCCTCCTCCCTCACCTCCTAGCATCCCCCCCTCCCGCCCCCCTCTTCCCCTCGCTCACACCGCTAGTTGTCATGGCGATGGAGTCAGCCTCAGCCTCCGCGTCGGCTCCAGGGGTTGTTGCCATGGAGATGCCGGTGCGAGGTGCGCTGGCGGTGGTTGAGGAAGACGAGGGCTGCATCGCTCCGCAGCATCAGCCGGGGTCCGAGGAGCGATACCGTTACCGCCGAGGTGCAGGAGGAGGGAGACGGCGGCGCGGGGTGCCGTTCAACCGGAGCGGACACTACATGCTGATAGTGATCGGAGAGATCGGCACCGAGCTCCAGCTGGACGCAGCCAGAGCGCACATAGAGCGGGGTGAGTGATGGACGAATCACCGGTCTGCATTTGGAGGTTGTTCATCTGTTTTGGTGATTTTCTGTAGCAGATTTAAGATGTAAAAGTCATGCACTGACAACATCAACAGGAGAGAAATGTTTTGACGCAATGGACAGCATAGTATCCATAGGTAGAGGCAGTATGCTGCAGCATTGCACCATGGGACACCACGCATTTTCCTTTACCCTCTGTGAACTCTATCACTGTGAAACTGCAGAGTCAAGTTGGAGATGCAGCTTTACTTTAATTCAAGAGATTCAAGATTCACTTTGTCATTTCACAGAGTATTTTCATACACAGAAGGAAATGAAATATTGTTTCTCCCAGCTGCATTAAAAAGGATGAATAAATAAGTATTAAAATTAACATACCTAAAAATAACAATAGAAGAATAAAATAAGTAAATGTTTCAGACACAATTTCATACAATTTGCAGTCATACACCCAATTTGCAGTCGTGCAGAGAAACGGAGCAGCAGAGAAAAGTGCATTTATGTCCATAGTAAAGTATGGACATAAAAACAGTAATGCAAAACAGTAATGCTGTTTTGCATTACTGTTCCAAAAATTGTCTTTGACATGTGACTAGCTTTAAAAACTGTTTCTGTGTTGATGCTGGGGGGTTGAATGTGATTGTGTGTGTGTGTGT
>CAKAOH010024465.1:0-23640 GCA_916701665.1 Sebastiscus tertius | reverse complement strand
TCTAAGTGTTGACCATAAATATGTTATATACATTTAACTCGCGTACGAGTAATTTGCTATTTTAAATTCTTCGCTAAGCATATTAAACACACATGTATGAATCCTCAAATAGTATTCAGTAAAATTGTTCTTACAAGATCTGTTAATAAAACTACAGGGTGTGTACTTATCAGTGTTGTTCCTCTTCCAACTTGTTCCTGATACAGTACAAGTCCATAAAAGTCACTAATTACTTAATGCCCCTTGAGTTCACTCATGCAATACCTTCATAAAAGCATTAAGTTTTGAAATGCAGATTGATTTTTTTTTTTTTGTGATATCTTGAATCTATCAGATCTTTGGTTTCCTGGCGTCTATGTGCACCGTTCTGGCCATCGGCAATGGAATCTGGGAGGTGAGGGAGGGCTCAGTGTTCACAGTCTTCCTCCCTCGTGAGCCAGGTGTCGACGCTGCCCTCTCATCCTTCCTCTCCTTCTGGTCCTACATCATCATCCTCAATACGGTGGTGCCTATTTCTCTCTACGTCAGGTACGTCCCGGCGCAGAGAGATAACAAAATCAGAAAGCAACAAACAGTTATCGTGACAAGTTCAGAGTTAAAGGTCCCATATCGTGCTCATTTTCAGGTTCATACTTGTATTTTGGGTTTCTACTAGAACATACCTGTATTTACCCTTGGTCTGAAATGCTCCGTTTTAGTGCATTTCAACGGAATTGCAACAGAATTGCAACAGAATTGCGTTGCTAGGCAACAGCTTGGGTCCATGTTTACTTCCTGTCAGCTGATGTCATTCACATACACTGCAACAGGAAATGAACTGGGACACATTTAGAATGTTTACGTTTAAAACTGTGTAATGGTCTAAATATTGTCTATTTGTGACATCACAAATGGAAAGAAATCCTAACGGCTTGTTTGAAATGCACAATTTCTGAATACGGGCTGTGTGTATTTCTCTGTATATTGAGGGTTTTGATACTTTCACAGTATTAATAAAAGCTCTTAAACCTGCTTTATAATTTAAAAGCTATGAAAATGTCACTTTTTACAATATGGGACCTTTAAGTTGTTCTTTCTTTGTGCGACCCTGCACATCTCACACTTATCCCTATGTGTGTTGACGTTAGCGTGGAAATCATTCGTCTGGGGAACAGCTTCTACATAGACTGGGACAGGAAGATGTATTACCCCAAGAGTGACACCCCTGCCCAGGCGAGGACCACCACACTCAACGAGGAGCTGGGCCAGATCAAATACATCTTCAGCGACAAGACCGGCACACTGACGCAGAACATCATGACTTTCAACAGGTGCTCCATCAATGGGAAAGCTTACGGTGAGCTGCTCTGCTTATATAACAAAGCTAAGTTGAATGCAGACACCAGTACGGGCTGAATGATTAATTAATGAGTGTATTTCTCTGTTATTCAGGGGAGCTGTTTGACTTTTCTGGTCATAGGGTGGAAATAACAGAGGTGAGAGGAGAATACTGTAACATAGGTTGTATTTGTTTTTTTTTAATTTTGTGTTATGTATGGTATTACACCAACTCTTTTGTTTCTCTTTGCTGCTTCTTTTTCTCTGCAGAAGACAGATAAAGTGGATTTCAACTGGAACAAGCTGGCTGATCCAAAGTTTGTCTTTCACGACCACAGTCTGGTGGAGACGGTGAGAGAGGGAAACCCGGAAGCTCAGGCCTTCTTCCGCTTGCTGGCTCTGTGCCACACCGTCATGCCTGAGGAAAAAAAAGAGGGTGAGCATCCTCTAATGGAGCAGCGATGTTACTACACGGCTGTAAAGGTCTAAAACCAAAGAATTACATTGCTTATGTTCTGTCTCCAGTGATTAAATGTGTGAAATCCTGACAGAGATCAGTCCTGAATAATATAGATTCCTCCTCTTTTCCTCTTCATATTAACCATTTAGCAACTCCAAGATGAGATTTAATTACTAACTAATTGTGTTTTCAAAAAGTATTAAAACCAACATGCCCTCCAGTGGCAGTATTAAAAAGAACCCACCACACAAATTTTCACATTTTAGATGATAAAGCAGTGGATGCTTTAGGGCGGGGCTACCTTGTGATTGACAGGTCGCTACCACGGCGTTGTCCGGTCTGGGAGTTGTCCGTGTGTTTGTCTTACAACTTTAACCCTTTCACAGTGTGTTTTCAGTTCATGAATATTCATTATAACCATTTTGGTCGCCTAAAAATGTCTTGTATAGCGTTCGGTTGTACTTAGCTCCACTCTCTCGTGTCAATTCTGGTTTCAAAAAACCAAGATGGGGACGGCCAAAAACCAAGATGGTGACGGCCTAAATGGCAAACTCAAGGCTTCAAAACAGCAGTCTACAACACACACAGAGAAAGAGTGACTTCACTCTCTGCTCAGGGAGTCATTACTCCACTTTATGCTTAGATAGTAAATAGTTGTTTGCTGAAATATTAATGTTCTGAATATCGTTTTTGCCACCTTTAACTTTGTGGTCTTCCTTTCTCCTCTTGTCATCTCTATCTCCTGGCAGGTGAGCTCTTCTATCAGGCTCAGTCTCCTGATGAGGGCGCTCTAGTGACCGCAGCAAGAAACTTCGGGTTTGTGTTCCGCTCACGCACACCAGAGACCATCACGGCCGTGGAGATGGGCAGACAAGTCACCTATGAACTTCTGGCTGTTCTTGACTTCAATAACGTACGCAAGAGGATGTCAGTCATAGGTGAGAGAAACTAGTCGTACAATGTGTGTTTTTTTTCTGTCTTACATGTTGCCAAAATGTGCTGCTCGATAGATATTTGTTCCCTACATGGTTTTGATCCCAGCAACAATCACATGGTGAAAAAGATACTATTTCGAAAAATCCCTGTTGGTGCATTCAAGGTCGCTCTGATAACTGAGAGTTATGTGTCAACTGCTCAATAGCAACTTTGTAAATTCAGGAAATGATCAAATTCATATCCTTTTCCAAGATAAAATTCATGCAATCTGTCTTGAAAATGATCCTAGCAACAGGTTTATGTATCACCTCATGACTCTGTCCTCGCTAAGCAACTTCCACCATGATTTCCAGTGCGTAGCCCCGAAGGAAAGTTGACTCTATTCTGCAAAGGAGCAGACACCATCATCTACGAAAGACTGCACCCATCCTGTAACAAACTGATGGAAGTTACGACTAGACACCTCAATGTGAGTGATGCGGTTGGATTTTTGCGATGAATGTGCCGATATGAAACTAAAGTACATTCAGAAATTATCAGGTTGTTTGTTTTGAACAGTTCTGAACTGTCCAACTACTAAATAGGAGTATGCAGGCGATGGCCTCCGTACACTCGCTCTGGCCTACAAGCACTTGGATGAGAGCTACATGGAGGAGTGGAGACGGCGCCACCACGAGGCCAGCACCGCTATGGACGACCGAGAGGAGAAACTTGATGAACTTTATGAAGAGATAGAGAAAGACCTGCAGGTTAGTCCACCTGCTCAACATATTGCTAGATAGTATGATGGGTAGTTTAGGTGCCTAGTTATTTGGAGAATAATTTAATATACTGTATATCCTGCAAACACAAACCTCAGACCAACAGCAAGAGTTTATACGCAGATTTAAGTGCCAGTTAAACCAGCATTGTTCTGTGTTGTTTTTTAGGTGATTTTAATTCTACCATAATATGAGCATGGCTCTAAAAATAAAAAAGTATTGTAAAAACTCATTACCACCCTGTACTCTGTGTTGTTTTAGCTGTTGGGTGCGACAGCTGTGGAGGACAAGCTGCAGGACGGCGTGCCACAGACCATAGAGCAATTGGCTAAAGCTGACATCAAAATCTGGGTGTTGACTGGGGATAAACAGGGTTCGTGTCATATATTGTAAATTCCTGATCAAATCACACATTTCAAGTAACACACTAATACATTGTGAAATATTCTCTCACTGTTAATCTATGTATCAGGAACCCCCCTGGGGCCCAAATCTCCAAGGGTTCATCTAAACATCTGGTGTCATCTGTAAATTAACCAGAGTCAGAGAGTGAATGTTTGGCATGTTTTGACAGATGAATTGAATCACCGTAATTGTAAATATTGTTGTTTTTGAAACAGAGACGGCGGAGAATATCGGCTATTCCTGCAACATGCTGAGAGAGGAGATGAAGGAGATTTTCGTTGTGGCGGCCAATACGGCTGAAGGAGTCAAAGAGGAGCTACAGTAAGTTAGTCAGAAACAAATAACTACAACACACAGAAGGCGATTTTAGGGATTTGATACCATCCCCCTTGTTGGCAAAATGACCAAAATGTGTCCCCCTTGTTAATCTGCCACACCCCCTCTCCATCCCCTAGTAGCAGAGAGAGGGCAGGGGCAGAGTGGTTGTTTAGTTGAAGATGTTAGTCTAGTCTGTCTGACTCATTGATCCTTTAACTGACTGAGGTTTGTGCAAGGTAGAATCTATGGCCCCGACCATGGCTCTGGAATATCAGTGGCCTAACTGTGTTGTGTATTGATAAATCCATGGCGCTGTCCGTGGTGCTGAAGCAGCAGATGGGTTAGTAATTGCAACTTCTTCTCTGAGTCCCGCACTTCTGTCAGTTTAATCTTGGATTTATAATATTCACTAAAGTTTATAACTAGGGGGGGATATTAAAAAATACAGGACCAAAAGAGTCATTCATAGGGCGATTTGCTAGTTGCGGGCGAAGGAAACAAACTATGTGTCTGCTGATCAGAGGCTGTATACTGAGTATAAAACTGTATCATTTAGTAAGTAATTTTCCGACATCAACATACTTAAAATAAGGACAAATATACTTGTATTCGACACAATTTGACATACATTTGATGTTTTATTTTTTATAAAGTAACTGCCATGCAAAGTGCAGCTCTAAATGACAGTGCCCCGACTGGAGTTACTGGAGTGTCAATTTCACCAAACCAAATAAAGAGCAGGACAGAGCTGCTATCCTTACTCTAAAACCCTAATACAGTCTGAACTAAACTCTGATATAGTAGCATCTCGGCCGAATGTGCTATTCCTGAACAGATATATTTTTTTGAACTTAACCCCACAAAATAAGGTACTCAGCTAATAACATGCCCTTTGTCTTTGGAAGTAACTCTCCATTACTACTGTGGGAAGTATGCTAGTTAGTCATGCTTTGCAGCTCACGTTACAGCAGATAAACACATAGTTTTAATACATTGCTTAAACTTTTGCTCTTGTATTTTCGGTATTGGAAAAGCTAAAAAAAAAAAAAAAAAAAAAAAAACAACACCCCCAAACTCTTAATACAGAGTATCACTGATAATGCAGCATGTGGCATGATGAGAAATCCAAAGCTTGACAGGTTGTCCTTGCCTAGTTATGGTTGTTCAACTGCGATTAGACAATCGCTTTGGGGGCAGGGTTTAGCAAACAGCCAATTGATGTTTAAACATTTTTTTTTATTTAATACCCAGACATCAAGTCAGACAGTTTACCAACCTAGTTGTTCACTTAATAACTAAGGAAATCAAAATGATGGTTAGAAAAAGGGAAACACAAATGTGTCTCTAGTAGTTTTAGTAGTTCTAATAGTTTTTTTCTAGTAGTTTTCTACATATTGTCACTCCTTCTAAAGGAGGAGGAGACCTTTTTAGAAGGCCACTGAAGGAGGTATTATGTTTCCTGCCAAACAGCCATGAAGGAAAGGAGTGGCTGATCAAAGTTCATCACCACACTCAATAAACTGTTATTGGCATGTTAATACTTAAGCCCTACTGGCTTTAATTGTTTTTGGCAAGTCTTTTGGAAGGAAAAGAGTTTATGTTCAATAATTTGTTTTTATCCCAAACACATTATTTTGGAAAAAAAAAAAAAAATTTTCATAGAAAAATGTCAAAGCGTTTTTCTTAACTCACCCATCCATCCCCATGCTCTCCTGTTTTTAGGAATGCAAGAAGGAATATGTGTCCGGAAGCAGCGGAGGAGCCATCTGTGATCAAGTCTCGTGCAGGCCTGTTTTGGCTTGAGAAGACAGAAAGAGTGGAGGATGAGAAGGTGGATGGAGAATATGGCCTAGTTATAAATGGACACAGTCTGGTAAGAAGGCTTTTCCAGGAACATTTCTATTTTCACCAGCTGCTGAATCAACACAAATTTGTACCCTTTTGTCTCCATATATCGTTGATCCAGTCCTGTTTTGTTTTGTTTTGTTTTTTTATAAAGTTTCCTGGGCCCAAAAAGAAAACACATTGGTCCTGTAATCCCTTCTTCCCTTTGGTCCTCAGGCCTTTGCACTGGAGAAGGACTTGCAGCTGGAGCTGCTTAGGACAGCATGTATGTGTCAGACAGTGATTTGCTGCAGGGTCACCCCTCTGCAGAAAGCCCAGGTGGTTCAGCTGGTCAAGAAATACAAGCAGGCTGTCACTCTGGCCATTGGGGATGGGGCCAACGATGTCAGCATGATCAAGGGTGAGCTCAACTCAAACATTATTACAAGAGCTGCAGAGCTTCTGCTGTCAAACCAAATATCTAATTAACAGTTACTCAGTGTGTGATTTCTGTTTCTTTGTCTTCCGTCTGTTCCTCAGCCGCTCATATCGGTGTAGGCATCAGCGGTCAGGAGGGCATGCAGGCAGTCCTCTCCAGCGACTACTCCTTCGCCCAGTTCCGTTACCTTCAGCGCCTCCTGCTGGTGCACGGTCGCTGGTCCTACTTACGCATGTGCAAGTTCCTACGATATTTCTTTTACAAGAACTTCACATTCACCTTTGTGCATTTCTGGTACGCCTTCTTCTGCGGCTTCTCTGCACAGGTGAGGGACATGTATTGGAATTATGTCACATAATTTGATGGGTTACATGCGAAGTGAAAAAATAAGGAATCAAGTGAGACACATGAATAAGTCTTAAAGGTCCCATATCCTGCTCATTTTTAGGTTCATACTTGTATTTTGTATTTCTAGTAGAACATGTTTACATGCTGTAATGTTCAAAAAAAACTTTATTTTCCTCATACTGTCGACCTGAATATGCCTGTATTTACCCTCTGTCTGAAACGCTCCGTTTTAGCGCATTTTGACGGAATTGCAACAGAATTGCGTTGCTAGGCAACAGCTTGGGTCCATGTGTACTTCCTGTCAGCTGATGACATTCACATGCACTGCAACCAGGAAATAAACTGGGACACATTTAGAATGTTTACGTTTAAAATTGTGTCAATGGTCTAAATATTGTATATTCGTGACATCACAAATGGGCAGAAATCCTGACAGCTTGTTTCAAATGCAGAGTTTCTGAATACGGGGCTGTGTGTATTTCCCTGTGAATTGAGTGTTTCGATACTTTCACAGTATTTATATAGGATTTAAGCCTGCTTTATAATAAAAAAAACATGAAAATCTCACTTTTTTATAATATGGGACCTTTAAGAAAAGTCCATAGAAGAGGAAGCACATAGAAAATCTCTTGTGTGTATTACAGAGTACAGAGGTATATATGTATTACCATGCTCATCCACAAAGTTAAAATTTAAATGCGAAATACAAATAGTTTCATAAATTGCAATGACGCATGTATACGTAAATACATACATTGTTATTAAAGCCGTATTTACGTGTGTAATGATGTCTTCATGTTCACAGACTGTGTATGACGAGTGGTTCATCACCTTGTACAACCTGGTTTACACAGCTCTTCCTGTCCTCGGCATGAGCCTCTTTGACCAGGTATGCACTGAGGGGAAAATTACTTATAAATAGCTCAGAAACTCAAATCCAACGTTTTTATCAGTAGTTCAAACCCTATCTGTATCCTCTGGGCGTTCTCTTCTCCCTCTCTCTCTCTCTAATCCTCTGTTTCTGTAGGATGTGAATGACCGCTGGAGTTTCCAGTATCCTCAGCTCTACACTCCAGGCCAGCTGAACCTTTACTTCAGTAAGAAAGCCTTCGTGCGCTGCATGATGCACAGCTGCTACAGCTCCCTCATCCTCTTCTTCATCCCGTGGGCCGCGATGCAAGACACGGTCCGAGACGACGGCAAAGACATCGCCGACTATCAGTCCTTTGCTTTATTGGCACAGACCTGTCTGCTGATAGTGATGAACATACAGGTGAGGAGAAGAGTTCATGTCACCAGAAGCAACACAACATGCCGAGGTTGCAGAATCTATAAATAAAGTCATCAAATTGCCATATATGCTGTCATAAAAAATGACATGTACTGTGATATGATTCATAGATTCATATCACCCACTCTTAAAAACACATTATGAATGAATATGTGCTCCAGAATTTAAAAAAACAAAATGCTTTTACATCTTTCAGCTGTGTCTGGACACCTATTACTGGACGGCAGTGAACCAGTTTTTTGTGTGGGGCAGCCTGGCCGCTTACTTTGCCATCACGTTGACCATGTACAGCAACGGCATGTTTCTCATCTTCACCTCCTCTTTCCCCTTCATCGGTGAGTAGACTCAGCTCATTTATAGAGGCAGGCTGTTGGTGCCTGCCTCTTCAAGTTTCCAAAAGCAGACATAAGCCAAAATGTAAGGTTAATATGTTTTATAACAGGCCTTGCTCATCCATTTTTTGTCTATTTTGTGCTTCTTTTAAATATGTGCATAGTCACTTACAACCCAACCGTATTGTTGTATAATAATAAACCCTTTTACTCTGTGATTCTGACTGCTGTTCTGATGCTTTTTGAACTCCAGGCACCGCGAGAAACTCTCTGAACCAGCCTAATGTGTGGCTCACTATATTCCTGACTTCCCTCCTCTGTATTCTGCCTGTGGTGGCTTTCCGCTTCATTCTCATTCAGCTTCGGCCCACCATCAACGACAAGGTGAGATAACGCATGACCACAGACTATAAAAAGCCCTTTTTTACCTCTATAAATAATAAAAATGATCTCTCTCTGAATGATATAATGTGTGATATGGCAATATGTCATTTAAACTCCACCTTCCCACATCATCAGTCAGGTTACAATTTGGCCTTCGGATGTGTTGAATATCTTGAAAAGCATTTCTGATTCTGATTCTGATATGCTATCCTTAAGAAAACATCAGTAAAAACATTATAGAGCCAGGTGGACCCCGACAAAGCATGTGAATCAATAGCAATAAACCATCCCGGATTATGTACCCATATTAAGAAGTCCACTTGAAAGACTTGTCCCTTTCTCTCTCTCGTCTAGGTGAGACATAAGGTGCGGAAGGAGGCACTGCCAGCTCCTGCACCTCGCCGCACGCATAAAAGGCGCATCAGCACCCGTCGTTCTGGCTACGCCTTCTCCCACGCCCAGGGCTACGGCGACCTGGTGACATCTCGGAGGTTCCTGCTGAAACTACCCCTGAGGAGTCGACCGGCTCTGTTTACACAAACAGACTCTCCTCTGGCTCAGAATCAGCCGCAGCACTACCGCACCATCGCAGAGGAGACGGAGGACTCACAGAGCCCTTAGACAGGAGGTATAACCGCAGCAGAGTACAGAGTGGGACCAGCGTATTCTGGGTTTTCTTTTGGAGCACAGGGTGAAGTTCACTATCTGGATTGTTTCCAGGTCAAACCTTTACACTTAAAACTGAGTCTGACTCATTTTTTTTTTTCTAATGGATTAATGTTGATATCACTGTGAAAATGTTGAACTTGGCAGCACATACAACCTTAAAGGACCACACTGGTGCCTTTGCATGTTTTAGCAACTCTCATACACTGCAGCTTACATTACTGCTGACCTTTTTCCAAAGCATACCAGAGGGTTTCACTAGATTTTCTTCCTTCCAGATAGATATTGTTTTCAGTTCATTTCATTACAACTACAATCAACTTGTGTAGAATTACATTAGTAAGTTATTCAAATCATAGAGAACATTTAATTTTGTCACTGTTGCGTGGTAAAAACAGATTCCAGCAGGACCTTTTAGCTAATAGATTTAAAGGGGAACTACATACATTTTCAAAATTTATACATGTTATTCCTATTGTCTAAGACAGTCCAAAAAATATTAGTAAATGAACAACTCTCTCCCAAATCCAAAAACTAAAGTGCTAAAACTCAAACTTGTGATATCATGGGGGTATAAAGTCTGGAGCTGCTCCATAGACAATGAATGGGAGGAATGGGATTTCGTGGACCCACACAATGTTTGCTTTCTTTTTCAAATTAACTTTTGTTACTTTTGTGTTGTCAGTTGTGAAACAGAAAATGTACCCATATACTCAGAACATTCCCCTGGATGCTCTCAGTGTCATCTACAACATCTTTCCCTATTCATCGTCAATGGAGCAGTTACACACTTCATACCCTATGACATCACAAGTTTGAGTTTTAGCACTCTAGTTTTTGGATTTGGGCGAGAGTTGTTCATGTTTACCAATATTTTTTGGACTGTCTTAGACCATAGGAATAACAGCATAGGAATAACAGCATAGGAATAACAGCGCTTTAATGCTTTTTCCATTCAATTCAATCCAACTTTAATGTCATCACAGTTGCATACTGTAATGAATGACTAAAATGCTTATGGTAAGCTTTGGGAAATTGCCAGAAATACTGTACGTTTGGGCTAAAACCTGCAACACCAGTAACTGCGATGAGATTAACTCTGTGTCATGTACACCAAATTTGTTATTGTTGTAATCTGTAGATTGTTTTTAGAAAGTTAAGTAAATGTAAAGGTTGCCACTAGCTGATCTGGAGAAACCACACTGCCTGCAACATAAAGTTGCATTTTGTACCTTTTTTAATAATTTTTTTCTTCAAGTGAATTGTCAATACTCAGGGTGTCATTCTGGGAAAGGCTAAAACTCTGATTTCAGTTGAAATCTACGACGTACCTATTTTCACTTTTGTTGTTTACATAATTATTTACATGAAGATTTTTTTTTAGCATTTGTTTTATTATTGCTCTGCTCTGTGCTAATAATCTTGTTTGTTCACTTAATATTTCTGTCGCCTATGAAGAGATGTATACTTGTTCAATCAGTACCACTTCAAGTCACAGTATTTTCAAAGTACAGCCAGGGGTCAGTGTTGTCTTTGTATCAGTAGAATAAAGGTACAGTGATGGTGTAAGTGTCATAAGAGGGACAGTGCAGGCACCAGCAGATGGCACTCATAAAATCCCTTTTTTTCAGTTCTTCCACATATTTTGCCATTTTGTCTTTCATTTTATTATGTAAGCCTCCTCAGAGGCCTTTTGTTGTCTGTTTTAATCGTCACAATTGTTTCTACATAGGTGATTATCTGTGAATTACACTTATATAGATATTGTAGATTGATTGATAGAAACATGCATAGATACAAGCCTGTACACGTTCACACTGTATCTGGATACAGAGATGCCAGAATCTGCACGAAGAGGCAAAAATGTCTGATTATTATAAATATTTTATAACCTGAACTCTTTTAGGAAGCCTCAACCCTCTAGATTTGTTTGCATTATGCATGCAACTGTGTGCACTTTTGCTTTTTCTCTCTCTGCCTGTCTCCCGTTCACTCTCTCTTTTCACTCACATTTCCTACACATACATAAATCTTGTACCATTACATCTGCAGACACATACTGCATTCAACCCACAACTGCAGTGTCCTCCGGGACTGCCAGCAATGACATCACTGGTGGAGGGCTGTCCCAGCATGGCACGGATCCAGGAAAGCTTCTAGCTTGCTTTCTGATTCACAATAAAAAAGAAACAGGTTGGCGTTTATCAGTTTATGGCTTTGTGCAGAAATGTACGTCAAAAAGTGAGTGACAGAAGAGATGAAATAGAGGAATAGAATTCCTGAAAAATGACTTAGAAATGATAGAAATTAAATAGTGTTATAAGGACCATAAGAACTGGTATTGCTTCCTTTTGCTCCAGTTTAACCCCTTGCTTCTCCCCTTATGGCCATGCAGCACAGTCAGCAGGCTCCAGTGAAGGTCACTGAATGATCCCACAGTACGGACCAGGAATGAGGACTGGTATGCTTTATAAATAGACCAGCCTCTGTGGCACACCCAAACCACAACCAAGGACTCATTTCATTATGTAACAACCCAAGATTGTATTTCTGATTAATCAGAAAATTGTTGAACTTATATCACACATTTTTACTTTTGTCCACAACCTACCTTTTTGTCCCATATCAGTGAAATTACAAAGCCGGAGAGAGCAGTGACAAATGCTATTATTGATGCTATTAATAGATGCTGACATTTATTGTTCCAGGAATAAAACACAGTTTGATTTGACAGAGAAACTGGGATGAATCAAGTCCAAAGTCAAAGAATAGTGAGCATTTATAGTTAGATTTGCATGCAAATGAGTACAAATGAACAGACACACAGAGAGATGCATGCACACAAACTCTGATATTACCATGCAATCTCTCTGGGTCAAAGTTCAAGTGGAAAGAGGCAGCCTGGTCTAACTGCTCAGCTTCTGTAAGAGGAGACAGCAGACTTGACTTAAAAAGAATTTCACACTTGGAAGTTCAACTTGGACTGGAGTATCACTGTGTGTATGTTTCAGTCTACCAGGCAACAATCTGCTGCTCTGTGGAGCAATAACCTTCTGCATTCACGGTCCCCAGAGGATGCCTTTTTAATTATTTCCTCCTTTTTCATTCCGCACTTTGGTACATTAAAAGGTGTCTTGAAATCCAATAGCCTGATTTTTAATTATATTTCCTTGGACTATTGTCACGAATCCCCCCTGATCATCCATTCTGCCTGTTTTTTGGTTTGCTGGTTGTTGCTGCTAACTGATTTGACATTTCAGACCCAGCCACGCCCACCTGCCCTCTGATAACCCCTTTCCCTCCAATTTCACCACCTGACCTGATCCTCCCACTGGCTCACCTGCTTCCCATTTGCCTGATTGCTCCAGCAGTAGCCTATATATACCGGTATGTTCCACTGGTATCTTGCCAGATTGTCTTTTACCCTATGTCCTATGTTCATTAGCGAGTTCTGAGCTCATCATTATAATATCAACTTTAAAGCTCATATGGCGGAGTTGTTAACAAACAGTTGCTCATATACACGTCCAGTAGTTACAGAGCAGCATCATCATTCATTTGGAGTCATGTTTGTGTCCACCTGATAAATGTAAGTCCAATATTCACTTTCTATTAGCTTTTCCTGCTGAGGGAAATATTAAACGTAAATGCTCCCCTATTTGGTGCTAAGCAGGTACAGGTATGTAAGCCTACAGTGGGTTTTTAGAGCTTTTTCACTGAAAACTGCTGCCTACTGCGTCTAGAAACAGTGCTATGAGAGCGGTGAGGGTGAAACAAAATGGCAAAGTTGCAGCTGGACAGCTAAACAATGAGCTGCAACTTGTTATGAAGCTCTATAAAGCCGTTGGGAGCACTTCGAGTGATCCCTTTTACATTGTCACATTGTTTTCACATTGTCATTTGATAGTTTTATTATTAAGAATTTGGATTATAGCCACTTTAAAGGTTCTCTATACAATATCCAGAGCTTTAGCGTCAAACGGCTATTTGCTATGTACAGATATAGAGGAGTAATGTCTACCTGAGCAGAGAATGAAGTTGCTCTCCCTCTGTGTGTGTGTTGTAATCCGAGCTTCTCTGTGCTTTGTTTTTATAGCCGGGCTGGATTCCTGTGCCTCTTAGTGCATGTGAGCATGCACCATTGGCTAGCTGATACAGCGGTTACAGTGGATAACGCCATCCCGACCGACAGCGTCACAGCTGAAGCGTAGTGCCCACCCTCCGGTTCCCCCTCAGGTAAACACTGTTAGCTCTATCAGCACTGTTGTTGTTTTCACTGTTAGCATCGTTGCCATGTTGAGAGCCTTATGGAAGCAATAGAAATGCTCTGAATAGCTCTCGGTCACTACTGAGCAGACTCTGGCTCCAAATGATGTCAAAATCTCAAGATGGCAGCGCCTGTATCTGGGATATTTTGGCTTCACTTTTGTACAGTGAGAGGAAGTGGAGATGGGTCGTCCATCTTGATATACAGTCTATGGCCTATAGTATTATTTTGTTGATGGACAACTGGCTATTTACCACCCGTAGCACATGATTAGCTATCATAGTGAAGAACAACTGCTGAATAACTATTATAGGGTGATGATGTGAAGGCTTTTCACTCTAGACAACCTAACTCTGTCTGAGAAGAGCCTGACAGAGGAGTGTATCTGGATCAGATCGATGACTCAGTGTTAAGACTTTTGTCTTAACAGAGGTCAAACATCGGTCCAAGGATGGCTTAACAGTTTATATGTTTGACAAATTGTGTGTTTGTGTGAATGTCTGCGAGAGATAGAGACATACGAAGTGAAAGAGAGAGAGTTATCTATAAGTAGAGTGTAAGTGGTGTCACTTGTGTCTAAATACAGGGTTACCTTCAACTTTAGAAAGTGCACACACTCCCAGCAGAGCTGCCACATTAGCACTAGTGAGGGGGCGTTTGCTGCATTTACACTCCACAAAACCAACACACATGACCCAGGACAGGAGAACACGTTAACATTACCAGGAATATTATAACCAAACTGGCTCGTCCAGTCAGGTCAGTTACACAGGAATAGAAAACATCCCTGTTATCTGAGGCTTTCAGTGTAAACAGGGCCTCTAAATAACATTATGTTTTGTTATATTTGGCTCTCTGCACTGGGGCAAACGGGCAAAAGTCCCCTGAACTCCTGTTTTGAAAGAGAAATGACCCCAGAAATCACGCGACTTCCACCTGCGCTGAGTTCTGTCGACCCCATTTGAAGTGGGTCGAAAGAGTCCTAGTTCGGCCTTGCATGGTGTTGATATCGCAAATGTTCAACACCAGAGGGGAGGCTCCAATAAGTATTGGTCACTTTGGATAGTCTTCCAAATGTGGAACCACAGCAGGGATCACATTTCACAGTCAGTCACATTTACATGTGGATGACACACAGTGGCAGGTCAACATGGGAAGCATGTTAGTTCCTCTGATTACTTATTAGGCTGTGTGTGTTACATTCTTTTAGTGTGAGTTGGATTTATTCAACTTAAGCCTTCTTTTTCATTCTCACTGAATGTTTTGGTTGCCTTTGTGAATGATTATTCTTTTCCTTTCTGAGTAATTACTTTGCATGACTTAATCCGAATTCTTCCATTTGCCGGATTGCCAACGAACCATTAACATCTAATTTACGGATGATAAAAACTAGCTCGCTCTTTCTTCCCATAATGCATCTTCCCTCCCTCTTTCAGCACTGCTTCTGTTTGGGTTTTATCCTCTGAAATAACCTCACAAAACCTCTCCCGCTCACCCGCAGTGCAGATTAATCATTTACAGGACTGGCAAAAATATTGCATTTGTGCATGCGTACGTGCGAGTCCTCTAGACTGGGAGATGGAAGAGCACCCTCTTCTTCCTCAGATGCAGTGAAGTCACCTTCAGCACGGTGGAGCTGACAAGCTGGCATGAAAATAGGCCTGCTAATGACGCGTTCTCTGCGTGAGCCACCTCTGAGCCAGCTGGACTCGGAACAAGGTCACGGTTTTAACTTCTTGTCCGAATCACAAATATTTTAGTGGATTTAGGCATCGGTTCAAAGATTTTGAGTGCATTACCTCATAAGACCTCATAAGATTGAACCTGACTGTTTGTTTGTTGCAATAGCAGTTAATGATTCAGACATTTAGACAGCAACAGCACATCAGGTTGGTGCATGGTTGAGAAATACGTAGTTATAATTGATCAATTTCAGTACAGACCAAACCAGATACATTTGATATTTAAAATGTGCATCACATGATCTGGTCTACTGATGTAGTTCAAGTAATGAAGATCATTGAAAATAGATAGTCAAGTTATCTATTATTTAGTGAGTGAGAAATGTTTTTTTTCTTCCCCAAAATAGGAATGACTCATGTTGGAACCAAACTCCGAACATCTTTAAATGAATTAGATAGGACTGATCAATTAAAATATCTAATCACATGATTTTCTATATTTAATAGTGATTAATTACATATTAATCACACATTTTGTATCTGTTCAAAATGTACCTTAAAGGGAGATTTGTCAAGTATTTAATATTCTTATCAACAAGTTAGTGGGTAAATAACTTGTTACATATATATGTATGTATAATAAATATATACATACATATATACATATATGTATGTATATATTTATTATTGTAAATCAATTAACAACACAAAACAATGATAAATATTGTCCATAAAGGTTTTTTAGTTTTATATGATGCCAGTATCTTCACTCCAGCCCACTGTAGCAGGCTAAAACTGAGCCCGCTACAACCTAAAAATTGCAAGTTGTGTTGACAGCCCAAGAATTAACATACTTAAGAAGCATACATTCCCAGATATGACAGACTTGGAAGATTTGTTTATTTGGTAACCAACTCCACCTTAATGACATTCAAGAGTAGCATTATCATCACAGTATTGCATAACAGGATACTCTAACACAATCTGAGATATAGAGAGTATAGTCTATACTGATTTAAGAACTGAAAACTTGACAAAAAAGTGACAGTTTGAGAGAAAGTACAGAACACAATAAGTAATTCAGTTAAAAGTTGTAATGAAACAAGGAAAATGATGGTCAGCAAAGCTGTATTAAAAAGAAAATCCACACTGTTTTGATGTATTGTAACACATTAATAGAAAAATTGTTTTAAAAGGCACATTCATAGAACAACAATGGGACCATTTTGCATGCACACAGTCCCACGAGATAAAAGCAGCATCAAAGTTACAACTATATCACAGTTTAGTGGTAAACACATTAGAATACCTGATATAACACCAGTCATACAGTATACAATATACATGTATTGCTTTCATTATTGCTGTAGTAAAAGTGAACTATGTGCATTTATTCTCATAAATTTTTGAATATTTAAGCAGCATATGGACAGTATAATAAAGTCTTCATTTACACCAATTAAACACTTGCATTAGGTCACCTTATTTAAAGAGGTGCAATTTGCATAATTACAGATACTGCCACAGAAAAAAAGGAAGACGTTTTATGTAATGCTTCTGTCTTTTGATGGCATTCTTTTCAGTTCCCTGAATGATCCACTTAATCACTGGCTG
Organism: Sebastiscus tertius; assembly: GCA_916701665.1. NCBI lineage: Eukaryota > Metazoa > Chordata > Actinopteri > Perciformes > Sebastidae > Sebastiscus > Sebastiscus tertius. The sequence goes on along the minus strand of CAKAOH010024465.1, from coordinate 6,596 downwards.
TTAGAGGGCAATCCTCTAAGAATAGTCCCATAGATGACTGTTTTATCCCAGTGATCATGGTGTTGGAAATTTGTAGGTCAAAGTATGTCTCGCTGTCTGGGCTAAATATGGTTAAAGTTAAGTTGTAAAACCATAACAATGGTGACATGGTTGACATCTAAAAAAAACAAATGTATCCCAGTTTTAACCTACACTGTAGACCTCTTGATGACCCCCAAATTTACCAAATCAATGCTTACTAGGATGTATTTATGATGTGATACAGTATAAATGTGTATTAGGTGTCATTTTAATCTACTGCATCATCATGTGGGTTTTGTGACGGGCTGTACAAATAAACTTAACTTCTGTCTGGTTCAGTATCCAATACCATATCTTACTGAACATGCCCCTCCCGATTTTTCTCGCACCTCACCTCTTACAAACGTCCCCACCATTTGTGCACCAGCAGATCGTCTCCATAGCCCGTATCAAGTAGCCGGTTGCCACATTCCTCCCAGCGACACACCTCGCCTTTGTCCACCAACACAAACTTCCACTCCACGAGGCTCTCAGTGGGCAGGCTGACCACCACGGCCCAGTGCCCGTCCTTGGCTCTCTCTAGCGGGACGAATCCCTTCCAGTTTCCCAGCTCCTGCTGGTTCCCTGTGACAGCCACCGTCTGGTATGGCGATTGAGTGAAATAATGGATGCGGAAGGTCACGTTGACATTCTGGGGCATGGGATGGACCGCAACAAGCTTTTTATTTTCCATGCTTTCGTCGACAAGGGAGAGAGTGCTGGTTTGTTCGACTTCAGTGGAAGGTGATATATCTGTCGTACCTATATAAGTGGTGTCTGTTACAGCAGAGCTGTATTGGCACTCTTCAGTGGGAAGCTGGTTGGTTTTTGTATGGTCTTGGGCAAAAGATGTGGCAGAATAATTCATCCAGGGAAGGGCTTGGTAGTTACTATCCATGATCCATTCATTATGGTCCATAGTTGCCTCCATAATACTGATTTCAGTCTTTTCATAGTCCTCTTCTTTCTCCTTCTCTCCTTCATCTTTCTTTTCAACACTTACTCCTGCCTTCTTCTTTTTAAACTCAACAGCCTCTACGATAACTTTCACGTCTGACTGCTTTTCCTGCTCATCGCTGAAGCTAGTAACACTATGTGCAATCTGTGCCGCAAACTGATCCATCGCTCTGTGGTAACTATCCTCAATCTCATGGCCAAACATGTCCTCGTTGGCTGCAAATGATTCATAATTAGTCCAAGTGCACTCACTGTTGGGTGGCTGGGAGCGACGCGATGGGTAAGGCCCGAACACCATACCTGCTGTATCCTCTTTAATGAAGGATATGGCTGCATCATCAGCAAAGAGGCTGTGTTGAGCCCCTGTTCTTGCCTCAGACTGTAGATCACAATCCATCACCGGAAGCACCATATTTTCAAAGATCACATCAAACTCATCACCAGCGTCGGGGCTGACGGTCATGCTTGAAATCCCGCTCTCTTCACCAACACCAGCAGATGATATGTAATTTTCCATCAGCTCAAATTGCTCGAAAGACGGCAAGAGAATTTCACACATGGTAGGATTTATGTCCTCAATCGTGACAGGAGCAGCACCAGTGGTAACGTCAGAAATATTTTCTGCTTGGTCACTTTGTTGGTCTTGGGAGGAAGACGTGTCAGGATGAGATAGTTCTTCAGACATAATAGGTGAAGTGAGGCTAGCATTATTGCAAGTAGCATCAATTGCAGAGTTAACCTTTGACTCGTCAAAAGTTTCATTTTTTTCTACATGGTCAATTTGTTGGTCTTGGCACATGGATGTCAGATGAGGAAAAGATATTTCTTCAACAATTACAGAAGGTATGTTTTCAACTGTATCAGGATCAGCAGCAACACTTGCTTTGTCAAACACTTCAGCCATTATAAGGGTAGTAGTGTATTCACCATCACAAGCAGCTATATCAGGAACAGCGGCGACAGTTGCCTTGTCAAAAGCTTCATATCTTCTTGTGTGGGTGCTTTGTTGGTCTTTGTAGCAAGATTGAACGCAAGGGTCACACACTTGGTCATTGAGTTCATCAGCCAACACCACGGTTGTGCCATTTCCATTGTTTTCAGGCTGATTTTCTGTCTCTTGTGATGGCATTTCAGGGCCAAGAATGGTAGAATTGGTGTCTTCATGTAGGGATGGATCTGTTTTATCTTCTCTCTGAGGGTTTTGACAATGCAATGTCAAGTCGGCAAAATCTGCAATGCCTGAGATACCTGATAGACCGTCATCGTGATCATCAGCCTTTACGGGCGTGCTCAAACAGGGCAGAGTGGGGCTGAGTGCCACACTTGAACTGTCAAGTGCTTCACTACAGGCAACAATGTTGTCACCAGTAAGCATTTTCTCTTTCACTTGATCAGCAACATCGTGAAGAACGCCGTGGTCTTGATCACACCTAAGACCGTTTTCCTCCCTTTGTTCGATCGCCACGTCTTGCTCGTCGAACTGTGGCGAGTCAAATTTGACAGCCGTAAGTTTGTTCAAGTGGTCTTCATCTAGATCTTCTTCACCAACTAGACCACCATCTTCATCCCAATCACAATCCCGAATAAGCGCCGTCACCTTGTCCGTCACATGATCACACTGCTCCTGCTGCGTAGATGTCATGTCTGTTTCTTGTTCGCTTGTTGAGGACCAGATCTTAGCTTGCTGACCAATGAGCTGGTGGTCGAAACATTCCTCCTCTACCTCCTCACTCTCATATTTCTTTTCCTCCTCTGGAGAGAGGGGATTACTAGCGGAGTAACTACTGTAATCAATACTATCTGGATCGTCTTCCTCAAACTCCTCGTCTTTGCCATGACAGACGCAAGGAAGGGATACATCTTCTACATGTATGACAGGCTCTTCCGAGTTGGACTCCATGTGGTTTGTGGTTTTATCATCTTGCAGTTTGTCATCATCACTGTTTTCACTCATATGAGGGGTTTGTTGGAAGCACACCAGATTGTTCAAAGCACACTGAAAGTTGTCCTCCTCTACTCTGGTTGTCTTGTCAGAAACATCCTTGTCTGTGGTCACATCCTCTTCTTCCTGGCATTCTGCTTTTAACACCTAGAGACACATGAGTAAAAAGTTAATATCTGCAGGTCAGACAGTGGATAAAAATACATACAAGACAGACGAACTGCCTGTGGCTGATCTCCTATTCTGTGCTAGTCTGAAACCACAGAGAAAATGAGGCCTGAGGGAAATGGATATGTCGGTGAGAGAAATATTCCCTCTGGGTTGGTGCTCCAAATCCTTAAAGAAATAGTTCAGACCATAGACTGTATACAAGAAGTGGACGTAGTCACTGTGACGTCACCCATTGGTTTGTGGACTGCCGTTCTGAAGCCTCGAGTTCGGCATTTTAGCCGTCGCTATCTCTCAGACTGGACAACGCCGTGGTAACGACCTGTCAATCGCAAGGTAGCCACGCCCTAAAGCATCCCCTGCTTTATGGTCTATTTGACTCTAAATGGGACCATAATTTACTAAATGAACATCATGCTGTATTGAAGAAGACTCGAAACTACCTATTGAGGCCATAAACTCATGTTTACAATGTTTACTGAGGTAATAAATCAAGTGAGAAGTAGGCTCATTTTCTCATAGACTTCTATACAATCAGACTGCTTTTTGCAACCAGAGGAGTCGCCCCCTGCTGGCTATTAGAAAGATTGCAAGTTTAAGGCACTTCCGCATTGGCTTCACTTTTCAGACCCTGGATTTGCCTACTGGTTCAGAAAAATTGGGAAATACACAGATTTGCTTTCTTGCCAAGAGTTAGATAACAAGATGGATAGGATACCACTCTTATGTATATCTGCTAAATATGAAGCTACAACCACTGGTTATCAGAGCTCAGCATAGCACAAAGACTGGAAAGTAGGGTTAACAGCTAGTTGGTCTGTCTGTATCTTGCATAATAACCTCACACAGAGACAAACGGCTGCTTACCTTCTCTTCCTCCTCATCATTAATCGGCTCAGGCTCCTTCAAGCAGCCATCATTAGCATGGAACTCTTCCAACACGTCCTTAACCGCGTCATCTGTTTCGCCTCGGTGGCAATCGACGGCATCCTCCAGCACCATTTCAGCCTCTGTGCAAGTATCACTTTGCAGGCTCTGATTGGCCTCTTCTGCATACGTCTCTGCCACTTCGTAAGAGTCATCTGAAGTGGGGTCCTTGTTGTTTTGTACTCGGCTGTTACTCTTAGGAGGGGAATAACGTGGAGGTGTCTTCTCAGCAGCAGCAGCAGCAGCAGCACGACGGTGTCTGATTTTGAGATCACTCTGAAGCAGATTAACATCCTCCTTCACCTCTGATGAGCCTTCATCACTGACGTCTAGAATAAGATATTTTAAAAAAAAGACATGTTATACAGTAAGAACACTTAAAATAACCGCACAATTACTACACACTAATATCATTTATAACATATTGAGTTTATTTTTTATATTATTATCTAGTTTTTATGTCTTTGACTTCATAACTAGAAAAGAATAGGTGACAAGAGAGTGGTTAGTGTTTATTAAATGTCCTTAAGTTTGTTCAAATTGTAATATTTGACGAGATATGTATCTTTACTAGTTTAAAAGGACAGATATTGGTTTTTTTTTAATTTGCACTTTGTCTTATTCACCTTTGTACCTTTTTTAAAATGACAACACAGCAGAAGATCTAATCACAGGATGAGTAATCAATGCAATCAGCAACAGTAATTGCTGGTTGGTTGTACGTCTCCTCCATTTAAGGGCTTATTTGAGCTGGCCAAAATTATTAGTCAATTGTATCTGTGTTTCTGTAGATTAATATAGTATACAATTAGCTTAATGCTTAAAGTATCAAAGGCGAGTGTTGTTTTATTACATATTATATTACTTTATTATTATTATAACGGATGCATTCATGTGCAGGCAGCATTTTACTATTATAGTTAGACGAGGTTTTTGAGATTTTTTTTTTACCATTGTATTTAGCCTACTGTGGAGTAGTATAATCTATAACACTGCATCATATTTTATGAACTCATTAAATGTTTTGTTTGTAAAATCTTAATCTTAAAAGTAGCCTGACCAATAACTCCAACTGTCAGATAAATGTAAAATTGATACTTTATTTCCCTCTTAACTGTAGTGGAAAAGAAGAAGTAGCATGGAAATAGCCTCAAGTAAAGTAAAGTAAAGTAAAGTACAAGTAGCTCATATTTCAGTTCAGTTCAGTTCAGACAACTTTATTTATCCCCAAGGGGACAATTCATTTGTAGCATTCCCAGTCCATACATCCAAACATACAACAGACAACCAATAATTAGTTAAGTCAAAGGAAACATATTATAGCAATAAGAGCCCCAAAAAATAAGAAACAATATATGAGAACAAGATATTTTTGTACAGGACTGCAGTTAATGTACTGTAGCCTACATTCCATCACTGCCAACATTTATTAAAAATATTTGTACTACTATATAGTCATTTCATCTAGCCTATATCCTTTGTATCAGTAGGCCTAGGGTCAGCTACTCATGGTTCACAGTTAATAATGGCTTTATAGTACGTTATGATGGCCTATTTATATCTCCTATAGAGTATCACTGTACTCAGACTAGATATTAATAACATTATGTGATACCCTGTTAAATACATGCTGTCCTTATGGTATTAATTATAGGCCTATCTATTATATTTGTATGATATTCCTCAGCACAATGAATTCACTTAACTAATTCACAACTGATTAATGAAGGCAGAGGAGCTGAATCACCATCACCGATCTCTTAATACTCCATTATCGATGGATCTTTTTTACCTGTTGACTCCACTGAGCTGTGTGATTCCTCCATCAAGCTCGGCTGGAACACCGGTGCGTCTCTCTCCTCCGCTCCGGTGCTCTCTCCGTCTCCGTCACCGTCCCCGTCGGCGGCTGCCGCTGCCTCCTCCGTGGCCTTCTTCCTCCGCTTCCCTCTCACGGTCCGGTAGATGATGAATCCCGCCAGCACGGACACCATCGCGAACACAGCCAGAGCCACGGCGGGACCGTGGCGGCCGATCATGCAGAAGAGCGAGGCCAGATCCATGCGTCTCTCCACGCCCACGGTGTTGCCGTTTTTCAGCGGCATTGTGGAAAGCGCGTCTCTCTCTCTGTCTGTATGTGCGTATGAAAGGCCTGTGACTGATCCCTGCTGCTGCTGCAGGCTTATCTGTCAGGCTGTCTGTTGCTGCTCTCTCCTCCACGTTTTTCAAGTGTAGTGACCTCTTGTTGCTGCAGAGCTGCACACGGTGCAGGTGCGAGCTGCTCATTGGCTGGCTGGGTCACGTGGACTCTGCATTCATTCATAAAAAGGGAAAGGGAGCTTGTTTTTGCAGCCCTATTTCACACATCTCACTGATAGGATTTAGCTCCAGTGAAATCCACTGATAGCCATGTCTTGATGAGATAAAGAATTGATGGGATTTATCCCAAAAATATCTGCTGATATTTAGCTAACATCAAATCATGAAAGGTTTAATGTTGAATAAATACAAAGTCCTGATATGGTAAAAGAAGTTGTTGTGTGTG